>SNQJ01S0075251.1:28801-62852 GCA_010110895.2 Picea sitchensis | reverse complement strand
GATATGACCGTTGGAGGCATCCCAACACTCCAGAATGGATAGAAACGTGGTTATTGCCAGAACAATTTCCATTGGACCGTTGGGACCATGCCATAACAGATGAAATTGCACTGATTGAGGAGTTCCTATCCGTTGGAAGAATCTATCACAATCTTATCTATTGAACCCGTCGAATGTCTTACCATGGACACTTTTTCCAATTGTGATTATTCTAGCCCACAGAGAGCTGACTATTACCACATTGTGCTTATTGAGACCTCGCCATCCATTCTACTACTTTGATTATTTGTTCACCGACCTGAGATATTAGATCTCGAGCATGTATGTCGGGTGACTTAATCGCAGTAATGAAATCTGTCAAAGAGATTCTAATATACCTCATGGCTGAGAAGGTCATGTCCGCAGGAGCACAAGCTTCGTCAACAAGAGGAGTGCAAGCATCCCCATCGACTGCACATCGATTTGGGCCCTCCCGAACTGCGACAGAGAAAAGAACCAAGCATCGTGATGACTTGGCAAATGTGAAGCTCATCCCATCAATCCTACCCGACTACATCCCGCCTCTGGTTGGCGCGATGAGCAGCGATAGCGTCCCGAGGGAATTCAAATACACACTGATTACTATGTACCTCCCAAAGGGGATACACACGGTAAGACCACAGTTGGAGAGGTTTATGATGCTTAAGATCAGTGACTTCAACTTGGGATATCACAAAAACTATGGAATGCTCGCACCACACAAGTATTTGACCAAGACAATGGGGAATAATTCGAAGATCATCCCCCAGTCATGGACCATGGACATCACAAAATCGACCATCCTCAATGTAATGAAGTTACCACACTTCGGCAGACATAAAGAGGTTAATGTGTGCATTAAACTCTTGTTGGTGTGCTTCCATGGCGGTTACCTATGGTTGGACTGGGGCATCACAGTAGATCCGATGCTAATCCACCGGATCATCGGATTGAGCATGTAAGGACTAGACCCACAGGACTTTTACCTAGGGAAGGTTGCAGATCGCGCCTTGGCACAGACAATAAAAGACGCCTATAGCGATGTGGAGAAGGGGAAGCAGCACTATAAGGTAGCCTCCATCCATAATGGTGCAGTGTGCCTAGATTTCCAGTTGATCATTGGTAAGCTTGTCAGGACGAATAGGCCAACACACGTCACGGGGTTTGTCATCGACCTCGCAGGAAAATGTGTTGAAGGGTTGCAAATGAACTGGGTGAGCTACCTCATCAAACAGTTAGAGAAAGAATGTCGTGAAGCTCGGGATCAAGGTTATGAGTTTCATTTCAGTTGGTTGTTGATTCTCATTGCCTTCATTGCTTGGGAGATGCCAGAAGGAGCGACCTTCTCTGAAATTGAGTCATTTGAACCACTAGCTGCGAAGTTCACTACACTATGGTATTCGAGTGACATGGTGAAGAAATGGTAGTCAAACGTGGCGTTCCACGCCTATTATTTGCAACTGAAGAGGGCCATTGAATCCTTCCCTTGCATGATGCCAAACACTCTGCATAGGTTTAGGCCACTTGTGAAGTTCCACACAGACATGCACTTCATCTATATCACTACGCATGGAAACGAACACAAAGAAGAGCTTCAGTCCTATTACAAACTCACAGAGGAGGACATGGAAGAAATAACCAAGGAATGGTCTGTCGAGTTCCTTGTACTAGTTGACCAGGAAGAACTCTCAAACCCCGACCTCAACGAAATCCCTATGGTCAGTCATGAAGAATATGATGCACCCAGTAGCAGCAGGAAGAAAAAGAAGGAAGAGGTACAAGAATTGAGCAGCGCATCAAAGGAAACTACACCATTTTCACCTGAAGGGAGAGGAGGTGACAAAGTAGAAAAAGAAGATGATGAAGGCGAAGAAGACAAGAAGAAGCAGGGTGAAGTAACACCGCCTAAAGATCCCCTGACAGAGACAGAAACATCCAAGAAAATAAAGGATTCCTCGACGAAACCTTCATCATGGAAGAAGTCAAAATCCAATAAAACTCCATTCCACACTGTTCTCACGGTGGATGAAATTGACCTTATCGTTGTCGCTGTGAAGAGAATCCACATAGGAAACAATGTTTGAAAGGATCTAGGCAGAGCTCAAAGGTGTACAACATGCTCTTTATTCAACTCCCACAGTGCCTACTGCACTGTTGTCAGCAGGGGACATAGAAGTAGGAAATGAACCTGCCCAGCTACATAGACTATTAGACTCGACAGAGGCTTGCCTTCATCATTTCCAAGAGGAAAAAGAATAGACCACAAAGGCACTGAAGAAAGAAAAGGAGGAATCCATAGAGAAATTTCGGGTTGCGCAACAAGATAAAGATGACCTCGAGGTGAAGTTTGCAGAGGATAGAGCACATAACCAAAATGATAAAGAACAGCTGCTCACATAGCATCTAGGAGTCAAGGAGGTAGTCACCAGATCTCTTCACTCTGTATCGGGCCTCGTACAAATAGAATAAGACACAGTGGAGAGTCAAGTGGAGAATCTCCCTGAATCCATTCAGAAACTCCAAGCACAAATAGCTGAACTGGAACTACAAGTCGTGCCAAGCACTCCGCAGGAAGTGCGATATCATAGAGAGGAAACTGCGAGGAGCATAGTCGAAAGAATTATGGCATTAGCCTTGTAATGCAAGCAACTCAGTAGTCGAAGTGCACAGACCTACGAGCATCTTGCAAAGAACCCTGACCTAAGGACATTGGAGTCACAACTCCAGGAGGAAAAGTAACAAGCAACAACAGTGCAAGCATAGTTGAAGCTACATTCATTGGTCGAGAGGATGAAAAGGTCATAGAAAAAGCACACGGTTCACGTCCATTCCATCCAGAGTAAAGTCATGGAAGTGACCCAGAGTCTGTAGCCAATACAGGATGAAGCTTGCACACTTTTTGAGGAGATTAAAGGACAAGGTGCACAGCTAGAACAAGTAGTCACCATGGTAGAAAAATGCTTGGAAGGACCGGTGACTGAGAAAGTTATTCAAGAGATTGCTGAGCATGAGGCTCTGATAAAGCAACAAGTTGAAGAATCTCGAGCCAAGATCAATGCCTTCAAGGCAAAGTTACCTAGATCAGAGTGACTCGAGACGAGTCACAAGTGAGTGTTGGTGGTCTGTTGGCCCTTGACCAAGTTTTGTGGAAACGTTGGTCATGTTTGATCAATTTTGAGGACTTCGACAGGCTGGTCGAAGACGAAGTGCCATGCGAAGCAATCACGGGATCTCGCCCCCTTTTGTGAGATTTTTGGGTTTAGGGTTTATGTAACGGGTATGGGATGTCGACCCATGGGTTTACCCATGTTTAGGCCCCATTTGTAATGTATAAATAGATATATAGGAGATGTAAGAAAGCATTATTACAAGTGAAGAGACCTATTAGAATCGGCTTAGTTCAGAGCTAGAGTCTTTGTGCATACTATGTGCTAAGACTTGCATAGCTAAGTGCAAGTGATTGTAAGAGCTTGTGTGTAGACTGTGTAACAAGGCTTTGTGTTGTGACCTAACTTGGGGAAGGAGGATCTGGCGAGGTGCCTGCATATCTTCTATCCTATGTGGAGTTGGCTTTGTGGCTCTGTGCATTGAAAGAAGATAATAAAGAAGAAGAATATTTGGTGGACATAGCCCCAGGCTAGGGGTGAACGATGTATATCATGTGTTATGGTTGTTTTGTGTGATTGATGTGACTTATGCTTAGTGTTGTCATCTTTATGTATGTTAGATGCATCTCATATAGTATCTTAGTGTTTAGTAATGTGAGTGAATGTTAGATCTACTCTATTTCTATATGCTAAGTGCTTGGGTGTGTTAGATATTGTTGAATACTACGTTGTTAGGTAATTAGGGTTTTACCTACGATGTGAATAAGGGTTAAATGCTAATTAATGTTAACTGTTAAGTGCTTTGTTAAGTATTGTAATCACATATTTGTGTCACAACTAGGTTGCATACACTTGAGTCCTGCAACCCCCCACCTCAAGTGAGACTTCATCTGCTTCGAAGGTGTTGTCGAAAGAGCTGGTAGTTAGGTTTTTTTTGGTGCGTTGTTGTAGAGTTGAACCGTGCCAAAAAAATATGAATCATTATTCTTCCTAAGATAGAAGTATTTACTCTCATGAATTTTCATTTAGAAAATAAAGATGTACAATTAAAAAGGTTTGTTACAATTATATTTACATGTATTACATGCCATATATTTGAAATCATTTCTAAGAAAATTGAACTAATACCTATGGCTCGGCCTAGTCCATATCGTAATGACTCTATCTCAATCGAACTAGAGTACACACGATATCGTTTCCATGAATATGTGTATTCCAACTGTCTACACTCTTCCATTAACTCACGTGGTCATCATATCATATCCTTCAAGTTTACACTTCAAGTTTACTTCTCGTCCAACTCTGAGTGAGCCGCATCAACGTCCAGTTTTCTTAACACGTCAAGGTTCTTGTCACTCTTACTGACAGAGTTCTCCTAACTATGTACCCAAACTCTTATGCATTGGCATGCATTACTCCCTCCTCGTTATATCATGGTAAAGGAAAACTATGGAGCTATTTCTCCATTGACAGTGATAGGGTTTCGAATCTCCATCGCATTCAACTATCATAGAGCTCTTGTGATATTCAACACTTGAGTATGAGGTAAACGGATTTAGACTTGCTTCCTTTGTTATGTTTATGGATTCGTTCTTTAGTTTCAAGTCTTGTTTTATCTCTATGAAATCTCTTCAACTAATAAAATTTCTGGTGTCACAGGTCTATAAAGCTTACCATATCATGACCCCTCAATAACCACTTCAAGAGCGAAATCTACATATTGACAAGGTACAGAACCAATGTAAAAATTTTAATAATTTTATTTCCAGAGTTATATGTATAAAATTTCAATTATCTTCTTGCTATCTTATGATGGTCTCGTCGTCTACACAAGGTAACAACTTCGTGGGACGTGACAGTTATGGAATGGTAAAGGAAAGTCCCATAGGGATTTGGTACTCACACTGTGTTGAGCTAGCTATGGCACATCTCGAAGTTACATAAGGTTTGAGTTGGACAATCTCACTTAAACTTTGTCGACATCGCCACATGATAATGTATAAGGATCAATACTCTTCCTCGTTATGTATTAAGGTATAGGGTTTGATACTCTTACTCCTATATTATTAGTTAGAAACCAAAATGATATTAACCTATAGTCATTTCTATTACAGGGTAGTTGATGCCTTCCTGGCATGCATCCCATTTCTTATAATCCATCAGAGCATAAGCAGGTAACTTGGTCCAGATTCCTTCTTATAAGAGTGAGGTTAAGACCTAAAACTCTTTACCGGAAATAGAACACTTCTAAGGGTTCGAATTCTCTGTTGGTTATCACGGGATCATTTAGTTTTAACATTGTACAAATCATAAATTACTTTCAATTTTGGTTTTTAATATGGCATAAAAACCTGTGACCATAGTGAGCATATGTCACATTGACTTGAGCTCTCAGTTCACTATTGTGGATTAACCACTTGTCCCCTTCTTGGTATAAAAGGGTCGACATCTATGTGCCTTATTTTATGTGAGAACAAACCTATATTATATGGATACAATATCATTGCATGTATTTCATATCAATATTTTTCATTTGGTTTCTTTGCTATTATTATTATTTTGGTTACATCTGAACATGCAGAATAATTATATGTATAAACCCCACAATTCGTTTACTTCACAGTTATGTTATTTATAAACATATGGATAGCGGTTTATTCTTTTTATGGGTTTTGTTTCTCCTCGCAACAATTTCTATACTTTATTTACAGATAGATAGAGAATAACTCTTAGTATTGGAACAATATTCCATATGAATATTGCAATACGCATCCATGTTTTGTCTTTCACGCTTGTTTCATATTTGGCCACATAATAGTTTCAGATAATATTCCAAATAATATGTGTGTGCGTGTGTATACAAAAATCTATTTTATATATGCATGAAACTTACCACCTGAATTAAAAGTAGTTTTCATCTGGTATAAGAAATACAAAGTTTTGAACAAATTGTTTTTCCTTGAAATGTATAAACAAAAGTTTTGATAATCATAATAACCTACAGGTTAGTATGTATTTCTCTTAAAAAGATAGGTGTACAATATCTTTTTTTCTTGTATTTCTTGTTGCAAATATGATTTCAATAATCTTTTTAAAAGACATAACAAGTTGGTATTAAGCTATTATCTAGTATCAAATAATGTATGATGGAATAAATAAATATAAAGAGTGCATAATTTCATAATTACTCTACAATAACATTATTATTATTTTTCTCCAAGTTAACAAATAATATTTAGAATAATAGAAATATATCAACTAAACAATTAGAAAAAATAAATGAGTTTCCATCATAACTGGGGACAAATTGAGTAAAGAATTCAATTCCTCCCAAGCATAGATCAGAACAACCAAGTTACTTTTTCCTATCACCCCTAAGATTAATTTATTATTCCACAAGGACTAAAGATAATCTGAATAAGGTTTCTTATGTAATTCATCTAGAATCAAATTCTTTAATTTTTTTTCGTTTGGAACATAAATTATGTTTTGGTACAACATTAAACCTTCCTGACTATGAAATTTGATTTTTCTTCAATTGATCTATCTTTTTTACATTTTCCCTATTTTTTTTGTAATTTACATCATTTTTTGTTGCACACATAATTTTTTGTTTCAAATCAGATTGTATATTGCATTTATTTTCCTACTAAGTACATCTTATATCTTGTTTTATTTTCCTTTAATATGTTCTATTTCAAAATCGTACCCACTTAGGAAAGACAAACATGTATCTTGTCTTGCATTCAAGTTCTTCTGGCTGAAAAAGTGTTTAAGACTAACATTATTTGTTTTCAACAAAAAATTATTTCCTAATAAGTAGTGTAGCCACATTTTTAGAGCATCCACAATAGAAGTAAATTATAAATCATGAGGTGTGTATTTTTTGTTCGTGAGGTTTTAGTTTCTGGGAATCATAGGAAATTATATAATCATCCTGCATTAACACTCCCCTTTGAAGCATCAATAAAAACCACAAAGTCCTTATATGGGTCTTCTATCCTCAAGATAGGTGTTGTTGTTAACAATTGTTTTATATTTTGAAAGCTTTCTTGACATTTTTCATTCCATTTAAATATAATTCCTTTTTTCTGCAAGGAGGTTATTGGATAGGTAAGTTTTGAAAACCCCTCTATGAACCTACAATAATACCTTGTAATTCTCATGAAATATTAGACATATGACACATCCTTTGGAACTAACCAATCTGAGATTGCTTTGAACTTTTCTAGGTCAATTGAAATCTCTTATCCTAAAATTGCGTGCCCCAAATACCATACTTTATCCTGGTAAAATTCACAATTATTGAACTTGGTTTACAGTTGATATTCTCTAAGTGTTTGTAAAACCGGTCTTAAGTGTTCTTCGTGTTCTTATTTAGTCTTTGAGTAAATCAATATATCATCAATGAACATTGTTACAAAATTGTACAAATACTTTCTCAATACTTTGTTCATTAGGCACATAAATGTAGCTGGTGCATTTTTTAATCCAAAGGGTACAACTATAAACTCATAATGTCCATATATGGTTTGAAAAGAAGTCTCATTCAAATATCCTCATCTTTAATCCTAACCTGATGGTATCCTGACCATAAGTCTATTTTTGAAAATATCTTAGATTCTCCTACTTGATCAAACAAGTCATCAATATGGGGTAAAGGATATTTATTCTTAATCGTCATCTTATTAAGTTGTCTGTAATCAATGCACAACCTAAAAGTTCCATCCTTCTTTTTAACAAATAAGGCTAGTGCTCCCCATCGAGACACACTAGGTATGATGTAATGTTTATCCATCAACTCCTAAAGCTATATTTTAAGTTCAATCAACTCTGGAGTACTCATCTGGTAAGGGGATTTAGACACCACTGCAGATCTAGTTACTAAATCTATGGTAATTTCTATGTCCTGTCTAGGAGGTAATCCTAGAATTTCTTCTCGAAACAGATTCTGAAATTTCCTCAGTATAATATCTTTGGTCAACATCTTTTCAAATATTTCATATTTTTTTTTACATATGTGAAAAACATATATCTCACATCCTTTTCTTGCATTCCTTTTCAATTGTAGAGCAGATATATTTCTTACCAACCCGCCACATAGTATTCCTTTAATTTTTATGCCTTTGTCAAATTCATCGAAATGGTTAAAAGTTTTATCGCGAGAGTTTACAATAGTTGAATGATTTTCCAGCCAATCCATACCTATCAGTAAATCATAATATCCTAAGGGTAATATTTTAAAATTTACTTTAGTCTCCATTTCATCCATAATTACTCTACAAAATTTTACCATTTCTACGACCTTTCATTTTGTTCTAGTGGCTAATTGAACTAACCAAGACTTCTTATGTTTGATTTTATATAGTTTACATCCTTCTACCATTGTAGGTGAAATATAACTTAGACTTGCACCAGGGTCTATTAAAATGGATACAGGTTTCTGATTAATCATAACTTCTACTTCCACCATGGAAGATTGATGTTTAGCTTGCCGATTTTCCAATGCTGCATTGATATTGTGAGTACATCTTGCATGTTGTTTACTATTGTTTCTTTGTGGATGTTGTGTACTGCCAAGTTTCTACTTTTATTTAGAAGACAATATCAGTACAAGTGAGGTTATTTGTAGCCCCAACATTGTAAAGGTGGCCTAACTGTCTTGTTTACCAAATATGTGGTTTTACTATTGTTCTGAATTGATACACTTTTCTTTCCATTGTATCTATTTCTCCTAATTGGAGCTCCATGTGATGTTTGTCATGGATGCTTAAATTTATTCTTCCTAGAATCAAACTTATCCCTTTTCCTATTTTTCCATGTTTTTTTTCTTTCAAACCTCTCCTTGATTTGAATGAAGCATAACTTGGCACACCTTATTTCCTCATCCATTGTCTTAGGACTAAGAAATGCAATTTTATTTTTGTATACTTGAGGAAGAAAACTCATATAACTATGAACCTTTTCCTTTTCCTCTCTAAGGTAAGGTACATATCTCATCAAATTCACAAACTTAGTAAAAAAATCCTCAATAGTCATATGTCCTATGTTGAGATCATGAAATTCCTTGGTTTTTTTGTCAAAATATCTTCATGTTAAATACTTTTGTTTAAAATATTTTTTGAATTTTTTCCAATTTAGTTCATTGCTCCTAATCTTGTTCATTGTTTTAGTTTCCTACCACCAAATGGAATATTTAACATTCAACTGGTAAAAATCCAACCTAGCCCTCAAATTTCCTAGGTATTTGTATATTTGAAAATATTTTCCCGTATTCAAGAGCCAAGCCTTTGCTCCCTCCTCAAACTCACCATCAAAACTAGGTGGTATGATATTTTTGAAATCATGATACAATTCTCTATCATGTTGTTACAAATTATTTTCTTCACCCCTGTGAACACTGATGTGTGTATCGCCTATTAGAAGAAAGATCATTTTCCTTGTTCTCTAAAGGCTATTGAAGAAATAAGACTTTCCCTGAGAAATTGAATCTTCTTTTCCTTATTGAAAAACCCTATCAAGAAAGATCGTCACACATTACCAGTGTTAAGGGTGCGACGATCCCAAATAGTCACATGTTGCACCATAGTGGCCTGTGATGTCATCACAGGTTTCTCATGTTGAGGGTGGGACGATGCTCAAACAAAGGAAAAAGAAGAATTTCTCAAAGGTTCTAGAATGGAATATTCAAAAGGATAAGGTAGACTCTGATCAGTTTGGATCTCACTCGCTTCTATTATTTAGTGGGATCATCCTAATCCCTTCATCCATCCCTCTTCACTCTATATAAGGAGGGATCTCTCATGGGAAAAATTAGGTTGGCTTGTGTATGAAGAATTATGCTGAAGATTATGCATGTGATAGCTTTGCTTTACCTTTCCAAGTGAGGCTATGTATACTATTCATCAAAATCATTGGAGAAAAAGTGTGTGTGTTGAGTAAAAGAGCCATTGGAAGGGACCTTGCAAAATCGAGGCATAGGTTGTATTCTCCACTTTCATCAATATAATACAGTAATACATTTCTTTCCTATAAAAGTGTCTCCATTTTTATTGCATAACTCCTTGATCTTATGCATAGGTTTCATTTGAATATATATATCGTTTCTCTCTCTTTGTTGGTTTTTGTTTCTCAACAGGTTCAACATCCCGTAAACATTGATATGGAGCCAGGAAAACATGAGAAAGGATCAAACAATGTTTAAATAGTATGTCGTTTATCCCTCATTGAACTAGTATACATTACAATGGAAATATAAGGAGAAGCTTGTATTTTGTCATGATTTGTTCTAATTTCTTTTCAAAATTAGGGAGATTAGTTTGTGTCAACACTTACCGATTTGTCCAGTAACAAAATTGGTGACCATACTAGGGAACGTCATCTTTTGTTATTTTCTTCGTTTTTCTTTTGCTTTTGTTGATTTTTCATTCTCTAAGTCACTAGGTGATCCAAGTTGACTCTCAGATCTTGAAAGTTCATTGAAAAACCCTATCATCTTTTTATTTTTTCTCAATTTTTAGTCTTCATCGCACCCTATTGTGAGAAATGATGTGACATCATCCCATTATGTCCTTCTTCTTCGTGCGGTCATACCTAAACATCACATTGTGCCACACTGTGACCTGTGACGATTTTGGAAGAATTTTTTTAGTGGCAGTCTTTCTCTTTACCCATATTTTTTATCATTTCTTCGGGTGAATTTTTCGCTCTGTTGAATGATTGTTCACAGCTTGGTTTTCAATTTTTAGTTGATATTGATCATTTTTTAAGTTCTGGAAGTATTTTCTCATAGGCTTCAAAGTTCTATATTTTATTGGTTGTTGCAAGGGTATAATATCTGGGTTTCATCCTTGAGTGCTTATCAGTCAAGTTATTAATGATCTTTGTTGAGTTTTTTATTGTTGTGGATTTGAAAATGAATTTTGATTTCATTAATTAAACATATATTTTTTCTTGATTTTTCACTTTTGGTTGTATTGTGAGTCAATTTTGGGGAATTGCGTTGTGAGCACATTCATTTTCTTGAAAAATCTTTTTCTTTTTCTTTGATTCATATCTCTATTTTTATTGAAAAAAAAAAGAATTGAAAATTATCTTTCTATTTGTAGTGTTTACAAGAAAAAAATTTCATTCTATCTTTTGTTTAAACTAGAAAATTGGAAAATTTTATTTCTTTGATTGTTTGCTATCAAGATTGTTCAAAGTTTAAAGGAATTGTTATCTTGCAACTTGTTGTATTTTGGAAAAAAAAAAACCTTCTCTCTTATATAATTAGAGTTCATCGAACAAAAAGAATTTTATCTCATCTCTCTTTGCATATTTTTGAATCAAGTTCAAGAACTTCATCAGTTTCATATCCGCTTCCTTTTTGAGTAAAACAACAACCATTAAAATTAAGCATATTTTTTAAATTTATCTAGTAACTTTTATTTTCTAGAACTATTGTACACCAACATTAGCTAGGGCATAGAGCTTTGGAATAGGTTGTGAGGAATACTCTCCAAAGCATCAAAACAAGCAATAGCATCTTGTGAATAGGGAGAGTTAAATCCACTTGCTACATTTTTCCCTCGGAATCCCTTCAAACAAAAGGTTAAATCACGAGGTCACATTAAGGCTAGAAGAGTTACTAACCCTTCTTTGTTGGTCCTAGTGTAGTGAATGCACGTATTATTGGGGATCACTTGAGAATAAAACCTTGTGCGGGCCTTCTCGAGGAGAATTTAGGCTTAGATACCCTTCCCTTGTGTGTATATCAAACTGTTGACTACTTCCCCAGACATCGTTTTCATAATTGGTAAACTTAGTAGCCTACATATTTTGGGTCTTTACATGTGGTGACTTTGGAGGGGAAAGTCTTCACGATACCTGGAATCAACGTTGGCTAAAATCACTCAGGCTCCTTGGAGGGTATACCCACAATTATGTGTGGGATATTTCAACAGGGTGTAATTCCATTAAACATGCCATCAACGTAACTTTTCCACCCACTTTATCCTAGGCCCCTATTTTCTTGATCTCGTGATGTTGGATTTCATCACCAACTAGTGATTTCAAAACAAGAAGGTTTTTTTTTTATGCTTTATATCTAGATTTTATTAGTGAGTTTTGTCTGTAGTTGATCATAGATATTTTTTATTTTTTATTGGGTGTGGCCAACATCGGCCCTTGACATTCATGTAGGATGCAAGGATTGCCTCCGGAAGAACTAGAAGAATATGCCCCTTTGCTTCCTAACTCACCAGAGGGTCCTTCTCCTGAAGGAGCAGTCAATAACGATGCATCCTCTAAGATCAACAGTTCTAATCCATTGAGTGAACCATCACTCGTTGTGAATCCACTATTGATTGTTTCCCAAGACTCTGTTTTTCTTACAATAAATTCTTCCGGAGACATTGTTGTTGAAGACTATCCTAGAATACATTTGGGACGTTTCATAGATTCCAACGTGGATGAACCACCATTTCCTAGTGAACCATTTAGAACTCATGTTCAAACTTCTTGAATTTTTAATCCCAGTTCTATCCCAGACCATTCTTTGTGGATAAATCCCTTGGGATGCGACATTTTTGATAAACTAGGTATGAGTCCAAACAAACCTACATCACCACATGTTACTGCTTATAGAGTACATCCAAATCATTCTACTAGCATGACACGTAATATTGTTATAGTTTCATACCCATTATTGGTTGGTACAAATACAATTCTTCCTAGCCAGTTCATTAGCTCTACCATATTCCCACAAGTTGCACCTTTTTCTATCGGAAAGTTGGTAACAATCCAAGCTCCTATTGGAACACCACTTTCATCTACATCAAATCCATCACTTCCACCTGGGTATAATGCTCTTAGTAGTTCTATTACTAACCCTACCAAAGGTCCATCTGGAGGACCTAGTATTTTTGTTCCACCTAGGTATAATGCTCTGAGTGGTTTTATTCCTAATCCTACCCAGGGTTTATTAGTAGGGCCTAGTATTCCTCCACCACCGGGAGGATATAATCTTCTTAGACCAAGTAGCTCCAATTTGATTGGAGGCACAAGTCATCCTGTTACTTCTGGTTTTAAATTTCCTGTTGGAGGATACTCACATGGGGGTCAACCCCAAGTTGGGGGTCAACCTCAAGTTGGGGGACAACCCCAATTTGGGGGACACAATCTAGTTTACAGGCAATCTATGCCTGGATTACAAGCCCAACCTAGGAATTTTCCTTTTCAAGGAAATCAACAACTGTCTGTGGGGAAAACTAATCAAACAAATTATTTTGCACCCTCTTATCCCAGTCAGCCTTTCCTAGGCACTGTCAATCCTACCTGGGATCAAGATTTCCAATCCAATGCTCCTTTTCAAGGAGGCATGCCAAATCAACATACTAATGTTGGCTACTTGACTCAAAATCCTCCTCAACTGAATTTTATTAGACCCTCTAACTATTTTCATATGGATTATGTTCCTACGAGTATACCTATGGGATTACCTCCCCAAAGTTATCAGTTTCCTCAAGTTCACAGACAATTTCCATTTCTAGCTACTTTGGATTTATCGGATTTGTCTAGAATTTTGAATGATCTTATCTTACATTCTCCTTTTTGGTCAGGTATACCTGCTAAATTGTCGTCAGACATTCCAAAATTTGGTGGTCGGTTAGGAGAAGATCCAAACAATCATGTCATGACTTTTCATCTTTGGTGTTCATCCAACTCCTTGATGGATGACTCCATATGACTACGTCTTTTCTAATGCACTCTTACGGGTTCAACTGCCAAATGGTACATCAAATTTCCGAGAGGTTTCTTCAATGATTTCAACACCTTATCCATGGATTTCTTGACACATTACCAATTGTTGATACAGTATGAGACAGGGACATAAATTTTAAGTTCATTTGAACAATCCTCTTCTACCCACATCTCAGATCATATTCCTAAGTGGAGGAGGAGGCGACGATTAATAAAAGTTCCTCTTCTTGATCAATTATTAGCTGAGTGGTTCACAAAGTCACTCATCGGTCCTATATCTCGTGATGTTTCCATGGGAGGTTTCATCACTGAAGAACATGCGATCAGTCGTGCCCAATACTTGGATCTTGTGTATTCTCAAATGGGAACATTGTATGGCTTCATCCCTGACTCTCCTTGTCCGTCTACAAATCCAACCCCAACACTTTAGGTAGCATCTCATGTTGTTGATGGTGTGATTGGAACTTTTCATACAAAGACTCAAACAAAACAAGTCAATCATTCCAATCCCAAACCTACTACTACCAGTGTACACAATTCTACTCCTCTTGCTGCTTCTCCCGGTAAAACCTCTAAGGTGAATACGGTTCAGTATACAACTACCGGTAAATATAAAAATAATAAGAAAGGGAAGGGTAAGAATAAAGAAGATAAAACTAATAATCAACAACCAGATAAACCAAAAACTCAACCTGTTGATGATAAAGAAAATACAAAACCTCATTATCCTTTCCTTATTTGTGATGAGTACCATTACACGAAAGATTGTCTGAGACGTGAAAAAGTTACTCGATTCCTCCAAGGAACTAGAACTCCCCCTATGCATGTTGTTTTGTCACAAACTTTTCCTTCTCAAAAGAAGGCCCAATTGGTTATTCATGACCAACCTTCTCCCTCTACCAGTTATTATGTTCTTATGTGTACTACTTCCAAGAAAGACGACGTTGCAGTCACTACTCAAACGAAAGGTTATTCTCCTTCTAAAGAGAAGGTTGACAATCAACCTCCTCCATTGGCTCCACCTCCCAATGGTCCTCTTCATCTTAAACAACCTAATATTGATACAGTCATCCATCCACCTCCTAAATGCGTCATTAATATGTCATCATTTAACCCATGTGCACATGAAGCTCAAAACTACAATATTGTAGAAGATCTTGCACAGGCACCATCTGCGATGTCGACTCTCGAAGTCCTTCAAAGTTTTCCTAGTCAACAGAAGGAAATGTTAAAGGATATTGGTGGAATCGATCCTACTAATACCAATTTAATAATCTTTGACTTGGAGGATCAAATCCCAAGACTCCCTCATCAATTAGCTTTTCAAATACAAGTAATTGTGGAAACAAAGAATATTTTTCAAACAATTGTTGATGAAGGGGATTCAACTTTCATAATGTTCGTCACCTATTGGAAATACATTGGCTCTCCTTCCCTCACCGAGTCACATAACACGTTAAAATATTTTAATGGTACAGGGTATAAACCTTATGGTGTTCTTCCTGCATTATCTATTGCGTTAGAAGGAAAATCAGTTACTGTCAAGGTTGAAGTGTTTGATGCACCTCTCGATTACAACCTTTTACTTGGTCATAGTTGGATTGATTCTATGCAAGAAGTTGTTTCTACTCTTTTCCATGTGATATGTTTCCCTCACCAAGGTAAAGTTGTTACAGTAGATCAACTCACCTTTTTTATTTATGATTCACACACTAGTAATGTTCCCTTCATAGCAAAAACACCTCCTAGTTACGAGAATGTTGGTG
The DNA here is from genome assembly GCA_010110895.2 of Picea sitchensis. Taxonomy (NCBI): domain Eukaryota; kingdom Viridiplantae; phylum Streptophyta; class Pinopsida; order Pinales; family Pinaceae; genus Picea; species Picea sitchensis. The sequence goes on along the minus strand of SNQJ01S0075251.1, from coordinate 47,218 downwards.
TGGGTATTTTGAAAGATTAATGGTTAATGGGAACTTTCCCCATTCCACCACCCAAAGTTCCTCCTCCTCTTGTCACTTATATTAACATGATTTCGACTAGTAATGGTGAAATCCCTGAGTCTTATGACCCTTGGATAGTACCTATATTGGAAGAATGTCGTCGTTATGGTGACCAAATGACAGTAAGTCCACTTGAATTGGATTATCGTGCTATTCAATTGGAATCTCCTTCTTCTCAATATCCCTTTGATACATCTCCTAATCCATTTCACATGATATTTCACATTGATGAAACAATCATGGTAGTTATGTTTGTGGAAAACACACCATGGGATGATGGACATCATCGTTATAACCTCTTCCTTGAACCTGAGACTATCAATAGTTATCAAAGGATTTTGAATTCGTTTGCAGTTATTATTCTCCCTCCAGTCTCCGAACCAACACGTGATGTTTTGTATGAAGGAAACTTGGGAAATATTTCACCCACTATCCCTCTAGATATTTCGATTAAGCCTGGAATTGTGGAAAATGTTCACATAGGTTCCTCATGTTCTCCCGATGAGATTCAAACTTATAAGGCCCTTTTCCAATAATTTTGTGATGTATTTGCATGGATTTACGAAGAAATGTCTAAAATTGACCCAGATAATGTTGTACATGAAATTAATACATACCCTGACACTAATCCCGTTCGACAACGACTTCATCCAGTTCATCCATGAAAAGTCACTACAATCAAGCTTGAAGTTGAGAAACTTATTAAATATTGTTTTGTATACCATGTAACATTGACTGATTGGGTGTCCAATCTTGTTTCGGTCACGAAGAAACAAGGAATGATCCGTGTGTGTGTTGATTATAGGGATATTAATAAGGTTTTCCCTAAAGATAATTATCCAACCCCTTTTGTCGACCGGATTGTCGATGACTGTGATGGAAGAGAAATCTTCTCTCTGATGGACGGATTTTTCGGCTATAATCAGATAAATATTTTACCCGCGAATCAGCAAAAAACTGACTTTATTTTTCCTTGGGGTACCTTTGCATACTGTAAACTCCCTTTCTGTCTCAATAATGTTGGTTCAACATTTCAAAGAGTTATGTATTATTCCTTTCACGATATCAAACATATTGTACAACCATATCTTGATGACTTACCGACGCATTCCATGCGTCGTCAAGATCACCCGCCACACTTAAGAGCTATTTCCCTCCAATGTTGGTATTACCATATACGATTGAATTCACATAAATGAGTTTTTTGTGTGGAGTCTGGATGAATTATAGGCTTTATTGTTTCCACACATGGGATCAGAGTGGATCCATTGAAGGTTGAATCCATCATCAATTTTCTTCTTCATTCTACCTTATGCCAACTCTAAATTTTGCAAGGGAAGGGAAACTTTCTACGACGATTCTTTCCTAACTATGTTGAACTAACGGAAGTTTTCAATCGAATTCTTAAGAAGGGTCATGATTTTGTGTGGGACGATACCGCTAACAAATAATTTGATGCTTTGAAACTCGCATTAACTCACACACCACTATTATATCCCCCAAATTATAGTCAAGATTACTTCCTATATTTGGCTACTTCGGATCACACCATCGCCATGGTTCTGGTCCAAGAGGATGATTCGCAAGACTAACATGTCATTTACTATTTAAGTCAGAGTCTTATGACCACTGAAATCAAATACATGCATGTGGAGAAATTGGCCTTGGCATCTTTTCAAGATGTCCAACTTTTTCGTCACTATATTTTATTACGCAAGACCACAATTATTTTTTATTGCAACCCTATGCAACATATACTTACATGACAATTGCTAGGGGGAAAATACTCCAAATGGATTTTGATTCTCCAGGAGTTTGATTTGGAGTCTTAGAAAGCCAAGTCAAAGAAATATTTGGTCTTTTTTGAGTTGATATGTGACCTTCCCTCCACTGATACAGAAAATGTGGCAGAAGATTCTTTTCCTGATGAATCTATCTTTCTGATCATTTCAGATGATATATGGTATGGAGACATCATAATTTATCTCCAAACCCAAAATTTATGGCCTGATGTATCTCGTGTAGATTGTCGTCATATTAGGCATCAATCCTGTCAATATATTATTCTTGGTGATACCCTTTACCGTCATGGTATTGACTCCGTGTTTCGGAAATGTTTGAAATATGATGAAGTTGAGAAAGAACTAAATGACTGACATTCTAGAGCATGTGGCGGTCATATTTATAGGTATGTCACTGACCAAAATATCCTACGATCTAGTTACTTCTGGTCTTCACTTTTCAAGGATTGCATTCTCCCAATTAAGAAATTCCACGCTTGTAAAACCTATAATAATAAGATCCGATCTCATCCTGCTCCTCTCTATCCTGTAGTTTTCATTGTTACATTTGCTAAATTGGCAATTAAATTCATGACATGTAGCCCTCACTCAGTCGGCGGGCATGGATACATCATTGTAGTTGTGGATTATTTCACTAAGTGGGCTGAGGCAATTCCTTCATTCGATAACACCGAGAAAACTGCAACACTTTTCATATTCAATCATATCATCACTATGTTTGGTGTCCCTCAAGCCATCATCATTGACCATGGCACCCATTTTCATAATTTTATGATTTCTGAGCTTACCAATAAGTTGGGTTTATGGCATGAAAACTCAACCCCTTATTATCCACAGGCCATTGGCCAAGTTGAAGCAATCAACAAATTTTTCACCATTATGCTTCGATGGATGGTAGGGATTCATAAGTCAAGTTGGAATACAATGTTTTTTTCGGAAATATGGGCCTATCAGACATCAGTTAAATATTATATGGGTTTCACGCCTTTCCAATTAGTATATGGTATTGATTCCATCTTGTCGATTGAATGTGAAATTCCATCTTTGAATCCAGCCATCGAACTTCTCCCCAACACCATGGGTGAAGAAGAACGTCTATTGTATTTAATGCAATTATATGAGACTCATTGTGATGTTGCGTTAGTAATAGAAACCCATATGAAACAGGTTAAGGCTCAATACGAAAATCATGTTAAACCTCGTGTTTTTTCTTAAGGTGATTTGGTACTCCTTTATGACCAAGATCGTGACTTGTTGGGGGCAGGTAAATTTGAGCCCATGTGGCGTGGTCCTTATATAGTTAAACGAGTATTAGAGAAAGGGGATTGCGAGCTGGTTGATTATGATGGAATTCCATTGGGTGAACCCAAAAATAATATTTACCTAAAGAAGTACTGTGCTTAAAATGTTTTGCATGAGTGTTTTGTACTTTAATGTATCATACTCTAATGTGATTTTTTTTGTTTCGTTTTCAACCCTCAAACTTCTTACCTTGCCTTGCGCTTGGTTTCCAGACATCGATGTTCTCACTACCTTATATCGGCTTTTCTAATGGTGTTATTCATAGTACACAAAATATTGTGTATGTTGCATGGGAAATCTATGCACCTACGAACGAGTTGATCAGTCTACGTGGTATTTTCCTGGGTCATGCAACTAATAACATTGTGGAATATAGTGTGGTATTTGAGTTATTGGCTGATGCCATTTCACTTGGCATCTGTCATCTAATTGTATGACTCGATTCTCAACTTGTAGTGTTGCAATTAAGAAACATATATTCCATGAGAAGTCCTACACTATTACGGGTATACTAGATATCTAAATACATTAATGGATTCTTTAGCCAATTACATTTTAGATAGACATTTGCACAATTTATAAATCCAAACACAAATAAATAAAGGCAAGTAAGTTGGTAGAATTTTTTGTATTATAATGCAAAAAGTTACAAAAAAGTGTGTCCTGAGACCAAAATATTGAAGCACTTGGCTTCATATACATATATATCATCGATGTTTCTCATGATAACAAACCACTACTTGTGCTACATGACGAAGAAGTCATCAATAGATGTTGAAACACCAATAGTATGGCATTGGTAATGTCGAGATAACTCATCCACGGTAACGTCAGGGATGTCCATAGTCAATCCCTCGAGGTTGTGTTCGATCTCCTCGATATCCTCAACCGCTACTCCTCGACCTGTTGCTGCACCTGAATCTCCACGTATGTGGATTGGAGATGAACCTAGAGGTACGAAAGGTGCCACATCTAAATTTTGAGAGATTTTGATTAGTCTTGGATACATAACATAAACATTTCATCATAAAAAATTCCAAAAACAACATATAATGAAAAAATCTTTTTTACCTATGTCTCCCCAATGTGCACCCTTGGGTAGTGCCAAGTCTGGATCACCAAGGAAATTAACCCCAAAATAAGCGTAATCCCCGATCATGATAAGTTGATCTCTCAGCCACTGGAAAAAGGTAGGCCCATATGTAATAGTTGGGATGCCACCATGGCATACCATCAAGTTGAACGACCTCCTCATGCGAGGATCCCATGGAGCAGGAACACCCCAATACACATTTTGAAGATGTATAAGTGGGACCATTTCTAGGAAAAAGGACACCAAAATTGATCTATACCCAAATTGTTTTAGCCGGCCATTCCTGCACTTTGTTAATTGTTTTTTCATATTCTTGAGGAGGCTCTCACACCAGTTGAATACTCAAGGTTCCATGCACTCAATGGCATACTGAAACTGACTCTTCAAGGCTATGTGTGGATTTTCACTCCCTACCACACGGGTGATGGTGAAGAGTATCATCCTCAAAGAAAAGTCAAGTATGTTCTTTATGGGAACCTTCCCACTATGTTTCTTTGTACCAACCGAGAAGTGTCACGTGACATAGTAATCCATTGGTTAACCTCCTCCCCTTCCTCATGACAATGAAACTAGAGACCCACGATGAGATAAACCGGTCAAGAAATAGATATTGTCAATCTCCAAAGTGAGTGTATGTACCCCAACATGGAAAACTTGTGCATTCACGTCCCACATTCAACCTAAGTGCTCTAATATAAATAATTGGGCTCAAATGCCCTACACTTTGAAGAAATTAAGAAAGACGCAATCCCGAAGTTCCATAACTTTGTTGGGGTCATTCCCCACAATATAATATTCCTCTTCATGTTCTCTTTCCCTCCATTTGATCATTTTGAACCATGGAAAGTTTGCCAAAGAACATTTAAACATGACTTAGTTCATTGAAAATCCAAATTTGTTGGCTTCCCTAGTTCATTTTTTCTTTTTTCTTTTTGATTTGTGGGCATCGCAGGTCACAAGTTTAGCACAGTGATGCATCCTTGAAATTCATCCATTTAAACCCTGTGACGATCCCATATCGTTGCAGTTCTCAATATGGAGAGCCTGCGACGATTTGGGGGTGCTTTCCCCTTTGGAAATTTTTCCATAAAACTCATAAATGACCATAAACATTGAATAAAATTGCTATAGAAAGAGAGAAGAAAGGGAGAGCACCAACCTCACGGAGACGGCTTGAAAAATCATCCACAAATTGCGCTAAAATAATCGCTTGAAGATCAGGTAAAAAAGGGTATTTTTAACTCTAGTTTTGGTCAATTACAAATGGAATGGTAAAAATAATTTAATCTTTGATTTATTTAAACCTATTTTACTATTTTTTACCTAAAATTAAATTATTTTTCACTTATTTTAACTCTAATGAACATTTCAAAGTGTCAATATTACAAGATACAGGTCGAGCAACTAGATATTTTGATATGCATCAAACCCTTTATCGTTTTTTACATGTTTTTCGCAAATCATTTGATGTAAATATGATTTTAATTTTTTTCAGTAAAAAAACGTTGAGCATAGTTTTTGTTATTTCTCATGCTCGTAAATCTATGATAATGTAACCGAGTATACGTTTATCACTTTTTCAGACTAATGAAGGCTATACGAAAAAGTAACCCCCCTGGAGTCCTCTTTAAGCTCTTTTCAAACTCCCTAAACATGAAAAGTTTGTCGAGCGATCTTTTTCTTTTCACACTCGTTAAAGTATTTGAAGAAAATGTATTTTGAGCGGTATATTATCTCTTTTTCGGTCTCATCGGACTAATTTACGAAAAAGAACATTTTGGAGTTTTATTTAAGTTCTTTTCAAACTCTTAAACATGAAAAAAAATTGTTTTTTCTTTCCTTGGACTCGTAAAACAAACATCAAAAGGCCCATATGGTACCGAACCACTCCTTCCTAGGTTCGTTAAAATTACTCCAAGGGACTCATCTGAAGGATGATCTTACAGTTCAATCATATGTTATCCTCCTCAAGCTTGTGTAAAAATAAAGAGGTACTCGCCAGATATGGCCAAGGAAAATTGGGAAAGAAATGTATATATGTCTCTCTGTTAGTGGCAGTAAGTCGCTCTTGAACATGACACCCCTTTTCATTGTTGTATCTGGGTTGGGAAATCCATTTGTCTCTCGTTTGATCATCTGCTGGTCTATATATTGGTCCTCCTTGAGTCAATGTTTCCAAGAGAGTTTTTGTGTCGTTCATATGTTCAATAGAAGTTAAATCGAAGCCTTCTATCGAGTCGACCATCTACAGTCCTCAAACTCTTACCATGTCAGCCTTCTTTATGTCATTCCTGAATCAATTTATGCTTTGATCTACTTCAAATATGTTACATGTTTCATGTCATTGATGGGGGATACATTAATGCCCTCCTATGAAGATTCTTTTCCTATTGACTTCAACTCATTATCCTACATGCCTCAATGGCAGGTTTCCTCATTTTTTACAGTGTGTTCACATCATTGGCCCCTGATTGGAAAATTCCATCGAGTGTTCGACTTAATCTCATTAATTCACATTAGTTGGATTGTACTAGAGTACCTTGGGGTTTATTGACATCAATGTTTATTTCCCTCGCACTTTTTAACGGTATTCTTTAATGATTGGTAATCAATTGGTTTCTACCATGTTCAACTTCAACATTTGTAATCACATGGGTAGACTCGTACTTCAAGACGATGGAAATGAAGACCCTGGATACTATCACATGCATATAGGTAGCGATGGATTATTCATGAATCTGTACTGACACATAGATCCACCATGCATTTCTCATGGCTATGTTCAAATTTGAGTCTTTATAGCATAGAGCCACAGTGTATTTCCTGTGCCTATGTTGAATCATAATGACATGGATCCACAGTGTATGATTCGAGGCCATGATTTTCTTGACACTTATGCTTAGGGTCACTTGTATTCTGAGTATGGGAATTCCTACCTCAGTAAATGGTATGTTATTATGTTGATGCTTGTTTGTTGACAGGTTTCTAACTGATGTGCTCCTTGTTCTTGACACACATATTCTACAAAGTGTTTCAGTTGTCACGCATTTCCAACTTCATACTTTGGGGGGAATTCTTTTACACATTATTTTCGTCATCCCCATGACCACTGATGATATGTGCATTGCCTATTATAAGAAAGATTATTTTCCCTATTCCTTGAAGGTTATTGAAGAAATAAGACTTTCCCTAAGAAATGGAATCAGCTTTTCCTAATTGAAAATACCTATCAAGAAATATTGTCGCACCTTGCCAGTGTTAAGGGTGTGACGATCCCAAATCGTCACATGCTACACCATAGTGGCCTGTGACATTTTCGCAGGTTGCTCATGTTGAGGGTGAGACGATGCTCAAATAAAGGAAAAAGAAGAATTTCTCGAAGGTTATAGAATGGAATCTTCAAAGGGATGAGGTGGCCTTCGATAAGTTTAGATCTCACTCGCTTCTCTGATTTAGTGGGATCTGTTAACACTCAGAATTTTCTTTAGGCTGTATTGAAGAAAACCACAAGGTAACTGTTTCAACCAACTTTAGGTTGTATTCTGACCTATACAACTAGAGAAGGCTCTCTCAAATGTCTAATGACTGGTAATAACTCAAAGAATTCATCAATAAATGCATAGAGGCCAGATTCTGCAATAAGACAGGTTTGTTTTTGTTTTAAAAGGGTTGGTAGGGAAAGCTTGAGGAAGAAACCATTGGGAAATAGAGTCAACTTATGAGATATATGGGAAGATTAACACAACTACGTATTCCTAAGGGAACAAAAGAAAAATAAGCACACCTTTTCAACAATAAATAGTATTTAGATGATGGAAAGACAGAAATAAGAAAATCCCATTACGAATGAGAGCATCTAATAAGGATGAATTCTCAATTGCAACTTTAGAAGAAATAACATAAAGGATGAATACAATGAACAGAGAACCTAACAAAGGGTGAATTATGGACCTGCAATCATTAAAACATGACACCAACATTAACTATATGAAGGGAGAATCTATTAAGGATTAATTATGATCATTTACTCTTAGCTATGCTTAGAATAAAAAATAGAAGTGAAAGGAATTTGAATTGGGGAAAACACACTAAAATGGGACACCGTGATGAATCTCTACTATCGAAACATTCTTTGCTTGTATTAAAATTCATGAGAAATTACTGATTTTTCCAGCTACAAAGGAAGGTCTCTCTCCCTGCCAGTCCCAACCACGTTTACATCAAAATGATCCCCATATATAGAAAACTAATGTCACCCTTAGCTTCTAGGGTCAAACTAATCCCTCCTAGAATCATGGATCTGATTTCTTTGAAAGAGAACAATAACTTCAACGGATTTACTAAAAATAGAAAACCCAACTTTGCCAAATCATAATCGTAACCGAAATATTCTTTACAATCATTTATCATGATAAAAAATTTACCATATGGTTTTGATGATTCATCATGTGCATTGCTTGACACTCTGTCACCCTTGCACAACAAGTATGCTATGAAACAATAACCTATAGCAAAAATGCAGCAAGTGCATAGCAGACTGGGAAAATAGGGGTCAAATAAGGCATAATATATCCCGAATAAAAACATATTTTTCAAAAATGAGAGAGTTTTTGTAGGTAAGATCGTTATAAATAAAAAACTCTCTCAGTTTCTTGAAATTTGTCTAAAGTTGGTCGGCATATGTGTCGCAAAAACATGTCTTGAAAAGGAAATCATGAAAACTTAAAAATAGAGCTCAAAGATTCCTTTGAATCTCCAAAAATATGAAACGGTTCTAAATATGAGAGAGGTTTTTATTATTTGGTTTGTCCTAGACAAAATCATCTCTAGGATTTTTAAAACTCCTCTCTAGTTGGTCAGAAAGTGATCTTGAAGTTGACCACTAAACCAGTCATTTGTGCAACACGCCCTGTAGCATGTGCACAGGAAAATCCTATGCACAAAAAACATCCTCTGCACGAAAACATCCTTTTCATGACAACATCCTTTTCGCAACAACATCCTATGCACAACAACATCCTCTACGCGACAAAATCCTCTGCGTGAGAGTATCCTCTGTGTGACAAAATCCTATGCGTGACAACATCCTTTGCACAACAACATCCTATGATTGTAGTCAATTATACCAAAAATGTACCAATCATAATTATAGAAAGTAGTCAACACATTTACAAATATAGAGATGGAAACCCATATTGTGAAGATCTTACAAACATTTATAAACGAATGCCAATTTATCCATGAATAATTGTCAATGAGCACACCAATCCTCTGTAGGAACCAACCTACAAATGGATGCGAACACAAATCATATGTAGGAACCAACCTACAATGGATGAGGACACCAATGCTTTGTAAAACCCATCCTACAAATAGGCATCGTCTTGTAAATTGAGCTCCAACTCATAAACCATGCACCAACCTGTAGACAGGAACCAACCTACAAATTGAGATCCAATTCATAAAATAGGCACCAGCTTGCAAATTGAGTGATCCAGGTGGATATCAATGGCCTCCCACCTATTCCAACTGGCTCAAAATAGTATTTTGGAAATTTACTATTTTTAGCAGTTTTTTGGTTCCTAAACGTCTGGGGCCATTTTGAGGGCCTAAATGAAGTTTTTTTGGGGATCGATCACCTCATTGTTAATTAAAGGATCTGATTGAGACCCAAAAATTAATCTCCTCAACTATACCTTTCCAACAAGCTATCATTCACCCCAAACGGAGATCATATGCCAAAGTTACGCACCCGAGAAGTTGATACAACAAACTACCCAAAACATGGTCCACAAAATTGTTGGCTTTTCATATTCCGAGGTTAGGGTTTTGGATTTTATTTATTTTAAAAAGGCATTTGTATCCTAATTTTAATAATCATCTTCCTTCAAATTCGAGTAGTTGTCACATCTCTTCTCGGAGATAAGTAGCGACCATTCTAGTTAGTCTTTCACTATGTATTTCTACAGTTTTGTACATTTTGTTCATTAATAGAAATTGTGTATTAATGTATATATCTGTCTCTTTTTATATATATGATATATCTCTGTTATATTATTTCCTCTCTTGCAATATCCATGTATATTTATGTGTTATATCTACGCTCTCATTTCGTGCCGAAAATAATCCGGATCATTGAGCTCCAATTTTATCTTTCCTTTCTCCTCCCTGCCACCTTTGAATTGCATAAGTATCTTAATTTGATTTAAAATATTTCTCCAACATGCTTCATCCTCTATGTGTTTAGGCTTCAGATAATCTTCAGGATTTCACACAGACCTCGGATCCTCTTCTCTTCGCACTCTTCTCCCATGCTCTTTTCATTCCCACGCATCCGTCCTACTTCAAAAAACAATTCTCACCGTCATAATGGATATATATAAGGTTCAATCAAGAACATTCTACATACAATGTGGATCCATATTATCCTTTGATCCGACAAGGGTTTTGAAATACTATTGAAGTGTTTTCACAAATTTTAATCCCCTCGAGTCTTATTTTCCTTTGTCACTTGATTTATCCCAATGCGATTATAAACAAGCATGTGGGGCCATGGGATTTATTGTGGGGGTTGGACCTTGACTCAGATATTGAGGCAAGTGGGTTTGCAATAAAAATTCACCAACGCATGTATTTCGTTCTGAACACATGTTGAAATTGCAGGGGGGGTGCATTTTTATTAACCCACGTGCTAGTTAGTCTCCTGCAATTTGAAGAGAATCAAAATTAATGAAAATAAAAAGTAATGAAAATCCTTTCCTATAATTGCAGAGGCTTCAGTAATAAATCAAAGGTCTAATTCCTAAGATACCTTATTAAACTCGAGAAGCCCTATATAATTCTCCTCAAGGAAACTAAAATGGAGGATTCATAAGTAGTTCTATTTGGGACAAAAGCAATGTGAAACGGTGATGAAATTGCCAAAAATTTAGTAGGATCATTTGGAGGTATCATGACCTTTTGGGATCTGTTACAATGGGAAATTATATTTCTATGCAAACCACTAGATTCTTACTATCCTTCATAGTAGAGATTCAACTCTTATATTTTCCATTTTCAATATTTATATTCCCAATAGACTATGGGAAAAATAGAATATTGGAACTCCTTGTTTTTCATCATGGAAACTTTGGATATAGAGACTATCATAACCACTGGATATTTTAATACAATCCTCCAAAATTCAGAAAAAAGAGGTGGCATTTCTGTTCGAGACCCAATAGGAGAAAAGATGGAAGATCTGATCGCTAATTTGGATTTGCATGATATTAATCCTTCTAAATGGAAGTATACATGGAGTAACAAGCATTCTAGTCGTGTACACAATGCTACTTTCCTAGACCATTTCCTCATTGAAAGTGACCTCCTTCTCCTTCACCTATATATATCTTCCAATATTATCCACTCTACCCTTTCAGATCATAATCTCATATCCATTTCCTTATCCTTTGTGCCTCCACAGCTAATTTTGTTCTTACCTTCTACTTCAACCCCTTGTTGCTCCACCATGAAAATGTCATTTATCTTGTCAAATAAACTTAGAATTCTCCTATCCATGGCTCCCCTAAATTTGTTTGGGAGAATAAATTAAGAGTAGTTAAGTTGACACGAAAATCCCGGGTAAAGTCATCCTACACCCCCACCCCCTCATTTTTGGAAAGAACCTCAAGAATTATAGAACTAGAAGCAATTCAAAAAGAGATGGAAGAGTAGGAGGTGACAAAAACCTCTTTGAAATTGGAAAGGGAATCATACCAAAATTTAAATCCACCCCCCCCCCCCCCCCCTCAAAATTTTGGCCCTATTACCTTCTACTTCAACCCCTTGTTGCTCCACCATGAAAATGTCATTTATCTTGTCAAATAAACTTAGAATTCTCCTATCCATGGCTCCCCTAAATTTGTTTGGGAGAATAAATTAAGAGTAGTTAAGTTGACACGAAAATCCCGGGTAAAGTCATCCTACACCCCCACCCCCTCATTTTTGGAAAGAACCTCAAGAATTATAGAACTAGAAGCAATTCAAAAAGAGATGGAAGAGTAGGAGGTGACAAAAACCTCTTTGAAATTGGAAAGGGAATCATACCAAAATTTAAATCCATCCTTCTAGAAAGATGAATAATATTGGAGGCTTAAATATCACAGTCTCTAGTTGCAATAAAAAACTCAAACACATCATTTTTTCACAAATAAATGCAACAAAGACACCTTAAAAATATAGTTCAAAAAATACAATTATATTTAGGACAGGTCATGGACAAATTGGATAAGATAAAGGATGCATTTGTGAATCACTTTGGAAATATCTATCGTCAATAAAGTGAGGAGGGTGAAGAAATCAATGAGAAAGACAGGTTGGAAAATATACCAACTTGAATAACAAAATAAGAGAATGGGAATCTCCTCAGGGAAATCAATGAAGAAGAAGTCTCCCAATCAATTTTGGGATTGGGTCAAGAAAAAGTCCCTAGGCCTGATGGGTTTTACATCCATTTTTTTTAATTCTTTAGGGAAACAATTAAATTTCATTGAAAAGGATGTTAAATTATACTTCACAAAAAAAAAGTAGGAGTGACCAATTCAACCTTCTTAGCTCTAATTCCCAAAGAGACCAATCCATCCAATGTTTCCAGGTTCAGACCAATCTCTCTCTGCAATTTAGCTTACACAGTTCTTACAAAAATAATAGCCAACATAATTAAGCCACTCAACTCCAAATTAATTTTATAAAATCACGAAGTTTTAATTGAGAATAGACAAATAGTATACAATAGTGTGTTTGTTCAAAAGGATACCTACACAAGAAGGGTCTACAAGGAAAAAAGAATGGTTATAAAACTTGATATGATGAACTCCTTTGACAGAGTCAAACATTCCTTCTTCTTTGTTGTTCTTCAAAAAATTGGGTTCGTAGAATATTTCATTGACAATATCCATGCTTGTATCAGTTCTTCTTGTATTTCCCCAATGATAAATGGCAAGCCATATCAGTTCTTTCGATCAAGTAGGGGATTAAGGAAAGCATGCCCTCTTTCTCTCTCCATATTTATTTTAATAGAAGAATTTCTTAGTCGAAAACTACAAGTTGAACGAAGAATGTGTCGACTCCCTAGTTTTCATTTAGCCCAAGGTGTAAAGGAAATTAATAATTCTCAATTCGTCAATGACACCCTTCTTGTGGGGGCTTCCATAGTCATCATTTCTAGGTGATTCAGAAAGGTCCTTGATGTTTTTCTCTTCATTTCAGGGGGGAAGATAAATAACAACAAGAGTCAAATATATGTCTATAATATGTCAGGGGAACTTCAATCAACTATTTCCATAATTTTGGTTTCCTTGTGGCTGGAAATTGATCCTCCTTCAAATACTTGGGCATGCCAATCTCTCTAAAGTACCCTACCTCCTAGGATTGGCATGAATTTCTTGGGAAAATGGAAATTCATATTCATAAATGGGAAGTTCGATGGCTCAATCCAACATGTAAAATTGTTATGATAAAATATGTTATCTCTTCACTAACCATATTTCAATGTGAAACCCTATTGACACTAAAAAAAGTGCTTGAAAAAATCTCCAAAAATATTAGAATCGTTTTTGTGGGAAGGGGGAAAAACAATTACAAATAAGTTTCATTTGGTAAACTAGAAAATGGTTCGCGAACCTTTAGATAAAGGTGGTTTAGAATTTACAGATCTGGCATTAATGAATGTTTCCTTGGGTGCAAAAATAGAATGGAGACTTATCTCAAGAGCTTCAAAATGGTGGAAGAATCTCCTCATATACAACTATTTAAGCAAATCCAGACCTTGAAGCCTCAACACCCTCCTTCCAAACACTAAAGGGTATCCTCTTTGGAAATGTCTCAAATCAGTTGCTCCACTAATTCAATCTAAGCTCTCTTGGACTCCAGGAAATGGAGCATCAATCAACATATGGAACGATAGTATCATGGGTAAAGTTCCACTAGGGGAAAATGAGGATTTGATTTCCCTTAAGGAATGGAGCATTAGTCAAGGACTCACAAAATTGAAATATTTCTTGCTTTGGGAAGATTATGGAAAATAGAAAGGCTGGAAGAGTAGCTCCCCTCCTCCCCCATAAGAATCTTCATCCATTGGTTCTAAATATGTTTTGTCTTGTTGTCGGTTGTTCCCCTATTGATTCTCATATTGTATATGGTCCATTTTTGGGTGATTTAGATCATTTGATCAAAAGAGGGTTCAACACCTAATTGCAGGCTCCCCTGGACCTGCGTTCTCTAATATTTTGGTTCTCATATGGAAATTTGTATCTCTTCCTCAATGATTTATGTTGGATCATGGTACAAGGTAAGTTACTAACATCTGAAAATCAATATAAAAGAGGAATAGAAGGCCCCTTAAGGTGTGTCTTGTGTAAATGTTTTGTTGAAACAACCCATCATATTTTTTTTATGTGAATTTTCAAAACAAGTATTGGCTCAGATATACAAGAACCTGCATTTCCATCATACTTTTCCCAAAAATTTGCATGACATGTTTCTTTTTTGGAAGAGAATATATGCTAGCAGCCTCACTAAGAAACCTATTTTTGTGAATCTATAGAAGGCAGTTCCCAAATATATCTAATGGGAGATATTTATGGAAAGAAACAAGGTTATATTCTCGAGCAAGATTCACATTCCTACAAGAGTTCACGTGTTGTCTTGCAACCTCCAATCTAAAGTCTTATGTGCCAAATATAGAAAGCCAAGTGTTATAGCAAGATTTTCCTCACCCCATGCAACTTGCTCAGAAGGCCTTTTCCATTTTCCCTATGCAGACTTGAAGTCCCCTTTTTCACTTCCCAGAGCTAAAAATCATATTCTTCCACATGTACACGCCCTAACAACTATACAACATGCATATACGCAGGTTTCACCATTGCATCTCGTGTACATCGGGTTTTATGCCCAAAATTAAAAAATGGTGTCGGGTTTCCATTTCATGTCACGAGATCCATGATCCTTGACCTTCCATATACTGGAAACATTCAAACTCGACCCTTCAGTTCCATTTGAAGGCTATAAATGGGCCATATCCAAGTTGTGGAAGAGGAGAATAATTCAACTTTTGAGAGAAAAGTTACTCTGGAGAAATTATTCACTTCATATTGAGTATGGATCCCTTTGTCCTTTTAAGTCTGAACACATTGTTCATCCCCCAAGATCTTCCTTTTTTTATGGAGAACCTCATTGTATCTCTTATATGAGCTTGCCTTTGGTGGAGGACTGAAGTGGTGGAGGCCCAGATAGAAGGGACTTAGTTTCTTAGTTTCGAGACGTGCCGACATGGAAGTTTGTCATTCATACACTTATGGTGATCATATTTTAATATAAATACTCTTTTCTCGTTCAATTAATGTCTTGAAAATATTTTAATTGTTATTCCCTAGGCATACTTGTTATGAATATTGATGGATTATGCTATTATATGTGATAAAATTATATATTATCACCATATGCTTATGTATGTTTGTTGTTGAGGACAAGTTGCAGGTATATAGCTTTGAGTCGAGTGCTCAACGGTGGTCTTCATCAAACATCCGGATGAGTTAGGATCTTTATCTTGTCTTGTTATCATGTTTGTTTATATAGCATACTTGAGATTAGAGATAATTTATGAAGTCATTCCATCTATTGTGGTTTACCCCATGCCATAGAATGATTTTCCTCGTAACAGAATTGGCGACCATGTTGGGGATTGAATCTTATTTTTGGGGTTTGAAGTGTTTTTCTCCTTTGATTGTTCTCGATTAGCTTGAGTTTTCTTGTCATCTGATTGCTTGACAACCTATTTTCATTTTGAATATGAGTTTCTTGGCCTTATTCTTAACAAGGCAGTGGTTTAATACATATACATGGTTTTTCCCTTGACAGACGCGTACATACGTGATATGTCATTCTATAGGGCACGTACATACATTGTTTTTTCCTAAACAGTCATGTACATTAATATGTTTGACTTGATTGTTGAGTTTGGTGTTTGTTGTGTGATTTTTGATGGTTGTTGAGTCTTCTTGGGCCTCTGTCATAAATGTTGAGTTACTGTAGAGTGATAGGAAACCTTTCTTTGGTTGAATTTTTGGGTGGTTTTTCTTTCTCATCATCTTTTTCATTGGTTGTCGTTACATTTTGGGATGGTTGTTTACTTCTTGATATCCTTCTTGGTTTGTCTCTTTCTGCTTATAGTAGGGTCTATATATCAAGGTGTGGTTTGGTCCTTGCATTTTCATTTATTTATATTGAAAATACAAAAAATATACATTTTCCATCATGGCATTTGATCTTTTGGGTTCTTATTATTGATCTTGATACATGTATGGAAACATTGCAACTTATTGAAATTGCAGAATTAGATTGAACGTTATATCATTTGTTGATAGTTGAAGTTAGGACTTTGCATTATATTCATATTCATTTATTTTACTTGTTGAGTCATAACATCATCAGTTTCACGACCACATATTTTGAGTAAACAAAAACACTAAAAGTAATGCTGATAAAATTAAAATTGATTAGAAATTATTTTACTTTTCAGGGTACACAAACTAGCTTAAGATATAGAGCCTTGGAATAGGATTTTGTGAATAAACTTCTCCAAGGATATTAAACTCAACATATGTTTCTAACTAAGGGAGTGGTGAAATTCATCGTATAATTAGTGACGTCAGGAGGCTCCACTCACACCAGAGTTAAGCATGAGGTCACGTGAAGTTGGTTGCAGAGATATCCCTCTAATACCTTATTAGCATCAGAGATATTTATGGGGATCTATTCGTATCTAGGGCTCTTTCTAGTACCTTTACCTCTGTGAGAGGTGGTGCTTTAAATATTTTGGGCTTTTTTACCCTACCCATACGGTGGACCTAACTTACAACTATTCGTGTGCGCATTGGTTATATCGCGGTGGCTTTAGTTGCTTGACATAGGTAGCCACATAGATTACCTGCAGGGGTTATTCTATGGGTACCCTGAGTTAGATAAGGTTTGAACAACACACGGCCTTTATGGAGGATTACCTCTCTGAGGGGATCTAACCGACTGCGCTGTTAAGCCCATGAGGGCCCTTATAATTGATTTATGATACCTCCAATATTTTGAAGGGAGTCTCAGGCCCATCTTGGGTGAGGAAAATATACTTTAGTGAGGGAGGTCCCTTTTTAGCCACTATATCTTGTTTGTGTGCATATTGGCCCTTTTTTTTTATTTTGGTGTGCTCTTTGATTGTTAGTTGGACTTAGGATTTTCTTATATCTTGAGTATTAAGTCATTGTGGAGCCAGAAATGCTTCCTTGCAAGTGTCTTCATTTGTTGAAGTTACCATCGCATCTTGAATCTTTTCCTTCAAAAAGGCGTAAATTTATCAACCATGGAACACACACCTCCACCTACCAGACTTTTGATCATACAAGTATGAGTATTGAGTCGATTTAGAAATATATCGAGAGTCCTTAGACGCCCATACCTACCGTAGTTAATGGAACTCCTTCTACACCTTCGACCACTACGGTTGTATTTCTGGGGGTTCCAGTCATCACTCTTATCCAGCCTATGGTTTCTACTCAACCTATAATGACAAACCCTTTTGGGTCTATTTTTGGTACACCTAGGTACAATACTTATTCCATCCCTACAATCTCTAGCCCTTTCTCTTATGGTATGTCAAATCTGACATCGCAACTTTCGTCATCCATTCCATTTACAAATACAAATCCTAGTATTGTGCTTCGAGGAATGGCTCCTCCACATATTCCACTCTCGTTTGGTGGAACTCACATTCCCCAAAAGAATCCTATGGCTGGAAGCCAACCTCCTTTTCACCCTGGTTTTAATCCTAGTCTTAATTCTCCTAGATGGAGTAATCAACTGGGCAGACAAGTTGTTGCCTATGTTTCATCCTTTACACCTACCTCCTCCACATTGATTCTAACCAACACGTTTGGGATGACGAATCCACCTCTATCCTCTGAATTTACACCTGAGGGAGGTCACTTTCATACTTTGGGAAACCACCAACCTGGAGCTACTCTGACTGGGGAAAACATTTATAACCCTCATTATAACATTCCTGCTAGAATGGTGCCCAACCAACCCCTTATGAATCAGTTTGGAGGGGTGATCCAAAATCGGATCCAGAAGCCT
>SNQJ01S0075250.1:2258-15577 GCA_010110895.2 Picea sitchensis | reverse complement strand
CTATATAAAGAAGTATAGGCAATGTAATGAAACATAGTGAAGAATATTGTGATTGTACAAGCAAGGATTGCTTGAGGAGTTTTATCCTTCCATAAGGATTAATATGAGGTGTTACCCTACCTCAAGGGTTTTCTTTATTTCTTGTGTTAATGTTATGGTGAATGGTTTATGGTTTATTTTTGGTTATTTATGAAGTATATTGGTAGATCTATTCATGTTCTTAACACATACAAAATGGAGTTGCCTGCATCTTCACGAGTACACCCAGTTTTCCATGTTTCATGCTTAAATAAGGTTATAGGATACAAGATCCTAGTTCAAATTGTATTTCCAGAACTTGACGAGGAAGGAAAAATCATATTGGAGCCTGAATCCATCACCGACACAATAATTTTTCAACCGAGGAATAGATCCATTTCAGATTATCTCATTAAATGGAGGAAACTACTGGCTGAAGATTCCACTTGGGAAGATGAGTCTTTTATACAGAAGCATCCAGAGTTACTCAAGCATTGCGGACAACACTTGTCTCAAGGGGAGGGGCATGTTAATCCCTAAATAATGGCTCATTACCCCTTAATTGGGGCATATTACATTAGTAATGTTATTTTATTTATGTCAGCTTTAGTCCATTAGGTGTAATTATACCTCCTAGTCTCCTATATATACCAAGGAGACCTTTTCATTTGGAATAATATTGTAATTGTACATTTATGTGGGCATAAGGAGGTTGCCCTTTCGAAGAGGCTTATTATCTGAATTTCTCTCTTTTTCAAGGCATTAAGTACTTATTCTGAGGTTTTTGTATGCTATATTGATATTTGGTTCTTAACATTGAAGTAACTCGCTTTTCGTCTGGAAATGCACCTAGTGATGCCACATACCCCTGAGAAAAAATTGTGGTTTAAATTGTAGGACATCCCTTCAAAATTAAACCTTGAGCAACTTCTCCCCCCACAATCGCTCTCAGCCGTTGATCTACATGATCCATTAAAATCCAACTGTCGATCTTCGCAAAGTGAGATATGCGCCAAAATTTAAGCTGAGGTCACATCTCTTGGTCATATGTAGGGAAGATAGAGCACATTTCATACAATTCTTGTCCATCGATCTAAGCGAGGGACATGTGTTAGACGATTCCCGTATCTGGCTATTTCGTACTCCCGGGGGGGAGGCAAGCAGTGCTGAGTAAAGATCTCTCGAGGAACCAAAGCCCATCTAGACCATTGATCGAAGTGGACATGTGGAAGGATATCGTGTACTTCAGGGACTTAGCACTTTGGGAGGTTTTCGATTTTAAGCATCTCGAACGCCCAAAGCTCGAAGTTCTAAAGTAAATCCCAGTCTTCCAAATCAAAAGGACACACATCATCAGATCTCTCACTTCAGGGACTTAGTGCTCCAGAGATTTTGTGCTCTTTTTGCTGTCTATTTAGCCCCTTCCCTACTATATTTGGTCCTTTTCTTAGTTTATCTAGCTTCTGAACTAATTTATCATTCCACTAGATTCTGAAATATTATCCATCAAGTTTTCTTGCAACTTTTCATGGTGCAAACAATTAGCATGCCTGTAAAGAGAAATATGTAAGCTCTTCGTTGAATAAAAACTGCTAATTGCAATTCAAATCGTTAACTTTATCCAATCATACATATCATTAATACTTTGACGTTCGTGAGTTGGACACAATTAGGGTATAAATCTCCCAAAGGTCAAATTCATGAAGAAGTTAATCTCCTATTACTCATTTTTATGTTTACTTTATCATATTTTAAACCTTGAATTAGCCTTAAGTACTTCGGCATTTCGTAAATTCAAGGTTTTCATTATTTAGACATGTTGGAATACCCGAAGCGCGAAGCTCCGAAGCAAATGTTAGAGACTTTCTTTAAAACTCAAGTAGTTTCTACAATTCAGAGATCATTAAGACCGTTTGATAAAATTAGAGTAGTTGGTTGACGGTGGATATCGTAAGCGCCTTTTCAACAAGCGATGGATTTAAATTTAAATTTAAAAGGAGAATCTCTAAGTTTATTTTTCTTTTTGGGTGAAAATTTTATTTCTAAGAGGCAAAGTCTAAAGCTCAAAATCTCAAAATTAAACATGTTCCAACAAAAATGAAGGTAAAAAAATGTATTAAAAATGATATTTTCCACTATATTTAAAAAGTATGGAACCATAACTTAATTAAGGACACATAATTATATGAAAAATATTAATTTTAAAAAAATAAATGGTGTACAACATTTTTAACATTGGATGGAGCATGGAAATGTGATTAAAAATGCCATTGAATAAAAATAAATAAAAAAGTTTGAAAATATATGAAAAAACATTGTTGAGAAAATACAAAATAAAAAAAATTGAACAATTTGAAAATAAATGAAAAAACAAGCATTTAAAAAAAATGGAAACCTTATGTATCAAAAAATTTAAAATATCAAAAAACCACCTAAAAATGGAGGGGGGTGCTACCAGTAGCACCATTTTTTAAAATAGGGTAAAAAACTTGACCCCCCAAAAAATGAGAAATTTGTAGAGTTCTCGTTAAGTTGGTAACTATGTTGGTGAAGAAGGTAGAAGAGAGGAAGATTTCAATGAGGTTAAGAATTTCAGGGTGAATGAGTTTGGAGATAAGGGTTAGGGATTCCAAGATAAAAAATTTGGTGAATAAAGAAATGATGTCAAAGTTAACCATGAGTTGTTGATCATCAAGGTGAAGATTCTGAGTTTTATGAATGAAATTGATGGAATATTTAATAAAAGAGGAGGTTTTGTTGACGAAGGCATGTAGCTTATCTACAAGAAAACAATTAAGTGCATGAGTGGGGTATCCTATGGTGCTCACTATAGGTCTAAGAGGAATATATTTTTTTTATGAATTTTGGGTTGCCCATGCATCCTCGGGGTTTGGGGGTTATGATGAATGAGATACTTTTGGATGTTAGGATCCAGGGAGGAAGATTTAATGGATTTGGTGACTAGGATCGTGATGGTTTTAATAGTCAGAGGTATAATGACAGTAGCATTGTCTTTATCATATTTGAGGAAAATGATGTCAGTTTATCATTAAGGCAATGTATAGAATGAAATTGTTCCTTAGTTAAGTTGAGTTTAGGAGGTTTGGAACAATGGAGGATTCTTTCACACTCTTGCCTGATTTCTTTAGCTTCAACTCAATGTGGAAACCCAAAAGGACAACTCGATTCCCTTTTTAGATTTCCTTATCTCTCGTCTCCCTGATGGTTCCCTTTCCCACCAAGTTTATAGGAAGAAGAATCATATCGATACATACCTTCATGATAGTTCCCACCATCATCCAGCTCAAAAATATATTGTCCTTAAAACCTTGATTACTCGAGCCATCTGCATATCCACCCGTCAATTCCTCGCAAAGGAAAAACCTCACCTAACCAAGGCTCTTTTATCAAATGGCTACTCTCTCTCTCTCAAATCAACCAATCCTCACATTCGGCTAGCAATCCTAAGACAAACATATCCTCATCCTTCTCCCTTCCTTGAGATCTCATCTCACTTCCTTATATGTAGAGCACTATCGATCGTAGCTCAAAATTTTTGGCTAAGAAGAATATCAAAAACTTATTCGAACCCTATAAAAACCTCAAACAACTATTTAGAATTGTCAAAGATAAATCTGACCTGATGTTGGGCCTAGGAGTTTACCAAATTCCTTGCTCTTGTGGAAAATCTTATATAGGTCAAAATGGCAAATCCTTCAAAGCTCGTCTTAAAGAGCATATAGTTGATACTACCCACAACCAAATTTCCAAATCAACTATCACCGAACACTCATTTAAATCCAAGCACCTAATTTTCTTTGACCAAACTAAAATTCTAGCCTCGGGCCCCTCTTACTCCTCTCGCCTCATTCGGGAAGCCCTTTAAATTGAAAATCATCCTAATAATTTTAATCACGAAGATGGATACAAACTTAGCCAATCGTGGAATCCCACTATTCATCACCTTGATCATGAGGCTACTTTTGTTTGGATTTCAGTAGCTTGATTATTGTCATCCTATCCCTTTCCTCTTGCTTTACCTTTTCATTTTGATTCTTTTCCTCACATCTAATTGTTCCTCTCTTTTCTCTTCATCATTTCATCTCACTGAGACCACCTTATGTGTGTTTCTCTTTGCCTTTTCACTTTATTTCTTTTGTTTTTATTATTAATTATCTCTTATTAATATTATTAATTATTTCATTGGATTGAAGAAATCTTATTATTTATTTATTTTTTGTCAATATTAGTCTATCCCAACACCTTTTAGTACTTTATTATTCTCAATAACTTTGTTTACCTTTTTCATTAATACTTTATCCTCTAATATCAACAACCAATTTTAATATTTTATTCATTTCCATACATAATCTTGTTTCCTCTCCTCAACGGTTCCTTACCATTCTTCCTTTTAAATACAAACCTCAATGCTATTTTCTAGCATAATAAGTTCTTTGTCCTTGATGATGGGTGGAGTGTTCACTCGAAATGTTAGACGTTTCAAACCTCGCACATAGTTTTTATCCAAAACAAATTCTTACATTAATATTTATTTTTTAATGTTTTATTTATTTATTTTAAATTAATATTTTATTTTAATTTTTTTTCTTAAATTTAGATGATTAAGTCAAATTATATATATTAACTTTAAATATCATTTTAATTATTATACATTAATTTAACTTAATAACACCTAATTTATTTGTTTATTTAAAATAATTTTTTAATAAATTAATTTATAATAAAAAAAAAACTTAAAAACAATTAACAACATAACATTCACCAATATATTGAAAATAACAATAAATTAAGACAACATAAAGCCCTAATAATGGATGTAGGGTGAAAATTCTCAAGGTAAAGTTTCCTTTTATCAAGCAAACCACGAAAACTAGAAAAAAACACATTAATGGAGAAGCAACATACATTTTTCAAACTTGTGAATTAATTCTAAATGTATAGTGTTGAGATAGAGCCAAAGAGGGTATACACATCTCTTATGAGTGAAGGAATCCTCGACCTGTGAAAAACAAGCTTCAAAACTACATTTTAATGGAGAATGAGCAAATAACCAAATGATGAAATGAAGAATGGTCACCAATGGGTGTTAGATTGTGAATCCCTAAACAAACACAAAGTCTAAAACCATGTTATTGTGAGTTTTCATCCTTTTCTATTGATGAGATGTTGTCGTTATCCATTGATGAGTTGTCAATGAGATCTAATCTAGAGGTTTTAACACCCATATTTCCCCCAGTCTATAATTATAAGTATTATTAAATGTGTGTGTGTGTGTGTGTGTGGCTTTTAATAAAATAAGAGAATGTTGAGTTACAACTGAAGCGATGGCCTTTGTTGAGGAAGAGGTATGAATTACCTTACCTAATCATTTTCAGATCTTGCCTGGCTAGGACAAGATAGTTGGGAATGTCACCTGGGGTTTATAGCCTCAAAATATTCTCTCAAACCGCAAGTATTAATTACAAGGACTGAGGCTGATTTATAATTTAAATATGTTGCAATATAAAATAAAATCTAAAAAAACTTTTGGAATGTACACAGATTTTGTGATAAAGAAAACATGGAGATCAAAAGAAAAAAGTAACCAAGTCACGAATACACATATATGAGACAGAATAACAATCTGATTTTGTTTCATTCTAAGATACCAAAAGTGTTTTTCTCTTTACAAAACCTCTGTGAGGGCATGGACCAAAGTCTAATTTATAGATCCCCGATGAACACCATACAAAAAGACTCTGACAGTAAAGTAAAACTGAAATTAATAATCTGGATTAGCTTGCCACTAACTGCTACCATTTTGACTCTGCAAAATATCCTTTATCAGCCATAAAACTTAATTCACAAACAGACAAGAATACATAGACTATCAATGATGAATCAACACCCCTAAAACAAGTGTCTGAAAAGTGTAGTTCAGTCTTGAACCTTGTTGTCTACAATAAGACCCTGCTATCAAGAAGAGAATTAGGCTTTGAATGAATTCAGAAATGAATGAAAATTGAAACTATCTCATGTAACTAAAGAGTAAACCTTAGTCTTGTTTTCTCCTTCATTCTCCCTTTGTCTCTTCTCCTCATTCATATTTTATTCTTTCCAAATAAGTTGAAGTAGTTCAACTACTTTCTTTAGTTAAGTTGATTTAACTTAAGTAATTAGTTTAGGAGAAATAAATAATAATAATATAGTTAAGGGTCTTAATTAATAATAACTAGGTAGGTGGGACCCCTTGTGACTCCCGTCATTTCTTCCTTTTAAACCATGAAATATAACACACAAAATATAATCATTTTTACCATATGCCAGCCTTGTAACTCCCTTGAATATATTTTAAACTGGATATTTAAATATCAGAAATAATTTATATCTTATCCAAAAAGAATATATATATATATATCCACATTATCTACAAAATATCAAAAACAGGGCTTGTTGTCCAAAAATGTTGAAAACCCTTCAGCATTGTCCTCATCAATTGAAATCATATAAAACATAATTTAAAAACCATATTTCCCACTTTGTGAGGCAATTTTCCTCTTTTCATTGTTGTTTCCCTTAGTCTTTTCTGAAGTAGCTCATGGTTGATTGGACCCTTGGGGATGTATCTCACTAATCACATGGGATTATTCATACTTTAAATGAAGGCAAGAAGTCACAGATTTCGAGGAATCACTGGAGGGAGAAGAAGGGGAGGCAGTTGTTTTTCCCTTGTCTTGCACAGGTTGGGGAATATCAGTTTTCAATCTCTTACTAGCGTGTGATGACTTAACTAGAAAAATAGCACGGAAAATTTTGACATTGGGATTAACATATGGTGGTAAAGGAAATGACATAGTGGTCCAGCCACGATGGTGAGAGACAGGTTGGTTGATGATCTCTTGTCAAATGTCATTTGCGGGTACTTCAGGCTACAAAGACATATGTGGAGGAACGGGAATGTCGGGGATATTCTGAGGAGGCTGGAAAGGGGTTCTTTCCGGTTGAGGGTGCATTATCCCATGGCCAACCCAATTAAAGAAACCATCTTGGAACAGTTGGTTCAATTCTTGCACGCTAGTGTCAAAATGGATAAATCTAGGCCTCCTATGGCCTCGATTCCAATTCCCCTTGCCTCTGTTATTTCGACCATTGTTTTCTCTACTGAAAAAGATCATCCTGTGGAAACAGATTGGTAGTAATGAATCTCTTAATAAACCATACATGACACTCTTCTTACATGAATCAAAAGTTGGCTCAAAAATTGACACGAGATACATGCAAATCCATCCATAACACACCATTCATTAATCTCCATGTGAACATGGAATGATAGGGTTCATGGAAATTATGGAAGGAGTGTATTTAGAGAAAAATGATAGAGAATTCATATATGAATATTGTTCAACAATTAACCAAACAATTTAACTGTGTATAAAAATATCAAGAATACCAGTTACCAACCCTTTCTATGTTATCTTTTTTTTTCGCTTCCACACAAACTTTTCTTTTTAAATTTATATCACAGAACAAGGATGCAATAAGTGAAATATGGATCATGAAGGGAGAGTAATTAGTGAAAAAATGGTAGAATGGCAGGGAATTGATATGAATATTGTTCAGGTGAAACAAATCAAAACATGCTACCTTAATGCAATCAAAATTTATCTTTGTCTAGAATTTTGAAGTTTAACAAGTATTCCTTTTCCAAAACAATAATTCAAAATGGTGCCTTCTTTGACAAATTTTCTTGTTGGCCTTTGAATTGTTTTACACAATAATATATTTGATATGCCTAGAATTATTTAATCATAGTAACCATTGTGACCACGTTATCATTAAATTACAGTCATGACGAACAACATTATAATCGCTATAAGAATACAACAATATCCTTTGAGCCACGATTCATAACATCAACCCTAGTAATAATCCTTTAAATCCAACAGGGTCACGCACAGTGTTTCCAAACAACTCTTGTCCATTATTTAATTAACCAATGTTCAATGCAATTTATTTTGGACATTATTTACCATATTTGAGCCTTAAAAATTTTGAACACAGGTGCCCCTTTTTCTTTAAATAATCAACATAATGATTGAACCAAGAAAAAAATCATTCAATATTTGGAACACAAGATTCAAATGACTGTAAATTCGAATGAATATGTGATTACATAATCCTTTCCACAATTTCCAAGAAATAGACCAACTAAAACTCGTTCCTAACCAACACGATATGAATAGTGCTCCCATCGAAATCTGGGTAAGCAATGTCAAGGAAATTGTATAATGTTCACCATGCAAATGTGACAGTGAGGTCGTAAGAATGTGGGATAACAACTAAGGCTTTTTCTAGGACAAGGCATGGGATACATAAACATCCACAGGGTCGAAATATGGTGTGGGTATACTAGCCATAGAGACTAGTAATATCAATTTATAGGTGAGGTATTCACGAAGCCCAGAGGTTAGAAAGATTGGGATAACCCATTTCAACAGAGAGGCCAAGCTTTAATACAGAAACATGGAAATGTAGGCTAAACCACAACTCTTACTCATCATTTCCCTACGACCAATTACACACAGCAAGGACCCGTGATCAACTCTTAATGCCAACATTATCAGAACGACCACCATAGGAAACCAAGGATGCAACCATAAACACACATTTCCAAAAACATTATAATAGCTTTAGAATCAAATAGACCACGAGCAACCAGATCCAACATTTTATTTAAAGGCAGAAAAATTCTCATGGATGGAAAAGTAAGAAAACCTCTTACCTGTAAAATATTGTGTGAGGAGAAAACCCAAGACTGTATACTTCCTCCACAACCAGGAAATGCGGAGCAGCAACAACTACCAGAGCCAAAAATGCAAAAATGACTAGGGTGACGGGCTCGAGGAGAGTTTGAGGGATGTGCATTTACTACACATCACTTCTTCCTTCAGATCCTCATTCAATTCTTAGTATAATCTACCAATCCCACTAGCCAACTCACCATAGGACTACATTCAAACCATTAATCAACCAAATATCCAAACTTGACATGTTACTTTTGCAAAGTGCACGATAATTCAAAGTGCACCACCCCTTTCCAATATCAAATTCCTTCAAATGACAACTTGCTAGGAACACAACCCAATAGGAAACTCAAACGATGCGCATAACCAAAGTAGCAAGGGTCGAGATCACCCAAAATTTTTCCATATTATTTTACACAATATCAAAATCAAAACTAGAGTATAATTATTTTATCCAAAAGGAAACATATTCATATTTCATGAGAGATCATCAAAACCATTTAGCTCCATGTTTTAATCACCCAACCACCACATAATACCATAAACATTTTAAACCATGATTTGTAGCAAATGAGCTGTATAAATCTACGTTTCTACCAACTCATAGGCAAACAAAATATAAGTGATGCTTATCCATCATAGTGTTATGATTTAAACAAGGTGGTCTCTCCTACTAGTATATTATTAATATATTTAAATAATAAATCTTTGGAATCATTTGTGAGCATAGTATTCATCGTTGTGCTTTCAACCATGAACAACCTTCATAGGTTACGATGTCATGAGAGGAGTGGACGAGAGGGATGCCATCACTATTTTGAATGAATCTTCCATGCAGTACCCTGCTTAATTAAAATGATATGGATCTGAACTATCCTCAGCCCTAGAAACTGACTATCATTCAAGATAGTAGTTGGAATAGTTCTTGAAGGAATTAAGAATGGATGGGAAAGTGCATTCAGGAAGTTTCTGGCACAATCCATGAGGTCATGAGGGAAGAAGACAAGAAGAAAAAGGGGAGGGAAAGGGAAAAAAGGACCACTGGAGAAAATCTTGCAGAATTCTTCTTGTGACATTGTATCATGGCTCAGGGGTGGTTGGTTGCAGGGAAGTCGAACACAAACTTACCTACGGTTGGGTGGAGATTGGTTCTCTCTACAACAGTACTCAACATATTTCAATTTTGTGTAGATAAGTCTCTCATATAATTTTGTGTATTGACATGATTTTGTGTATGGTTAAATGAATAGCATAATGATTTGATGTAACCATTTGGTCTACAAATCAAATTGTGTATTGTGGAGATACCATAACTTGCACATAATATTTATTTGCGTGAATATTTTTACATTCTTTATTGTGAATACTTCATGTCTTATGAGAATTAATTACGAATGTATGCTTGTGAATAAAGTTGTGTGCCTGATATATAGGAAAGGATACACATCTATATGAGTATTATGCACACATGTAATTCAAGGTCTTTGTATTAACCTAAGGGGAGAGACATCCCTTCTCACTAGGTGTATCAATGTAATAATAAGTCCTATGCATGTACTCTCATGTATATAAATACATACATACATACATACATATATATATATATATATATATGTATACCCTGCGTAATATCTTCGTGCACCATGGTGTTGAAATGCCCAAACCCAACCAGTCCTTCAAAGGATAGGGTAATGTGAAGAAACCATGAGGAAACCATCGCTTACCTTGGTCAAGTGCGAGCATTCTCAAGGCTCGGTAAGACTTGAGAAGGACTCGAACAAATATATCCATGAAATGGCTAAGTTCAGGCACGTACTGCAAAGTTAATGGAGAATCCCTAATTCATTTTAGAAGAATCGTGGTCGTGGATTTGGCACGATGAATAATTTGGTCCCTTTATCGAGATGTGGTCAAAATGCAATCTCAACCATTGATTGGTATGAAAGAGAAAATTATTGACCATTCATCGGCACTGAGCACAAACCTATACACTGAAATCAACATGGGTCAATGATTTGTCAGGGAGTGATCATGGATGATTCTGGACCGTTGGAACTATTGGACACATCGTCCACACTAAGAGGTTGGGTGACTCAATGTGAGACTATTTTTACACTTCTTACAAAATTTATTTAGCAATCACCATTTACTCATTATTCATTACTTCCATTCACAACTAGTTGTTTTCATGTAAACATATCTCAGTAGCATACATCATCAATAAAACATCACCATAAAGAACACAAGGAACAAAAGATATATATATGTAAAAAATTTATATTATGTGTTATAGGAGACAACAATATCGAGGGTTTATCAGCACCAACTGAAATGAGCACCAAATCTCAATGCAAGACCCATCTTGCATATCTCATCACCAACTGAGAAGAGGAATCCAATCCTCAAGTACACAACCCATCTTGTAGACAAAATCCAATCTATCAATAGGTATGTGACTTGTCTATACTGAAGCAAGCATATGTATGCGAACTTCCTATACTGCAACACACAAATGTACACATTCTTTCTTCTGTCAGCCTACGTACACCTTCAGAAACTAGGGTTTATAAAACTTCAACTTCTACCCTTCATACCCTTGATGTCTCTGTCACATCCACTTGTGACCTGTCATTGTAACTAGCTTGTCACTGCCCAACCTGTACCATCCACAAAAAAATCTACACCATCCAACAACCTATGCATGTTCCTCATGTATACACCATCACAGATCATAGATATCTCTCAGTCATATCAGAACTAAACTAATCAACTAACCAGTCACCATCTACCATATCCAAACATCACAACAACCATATAAAGAATTCTTCAATCATTTACCATACCATGAGTAAATCTAAGCATCAAGATAACATATAAGTGTACTAGAACATTTGTAGTTGATCTGAGCATGTAGAATGATATCTTGTGAACTTGCTTCAGACTCCAAGAAGTTGGCACCAACATTTACTCAATATTGTCATGTCCTTTACAACTGTATGTGCCCTGCTCTCCTTCAATCCATGTATGTATGCACCCTGGCCCACTGCATCCCACATACATATTCAGAAAACTAGGTTTTTCTTAACCTCCAAAACTTTCACCGTCAAACCTCAGACTTATGGAACTTTTTATGAGTCCATGAGTACCTGCAATGAATCTTTCACCAAAAATAGATCTTCAATATGCTCAAGAGATTCACACAAAATAAACCCTTTCTCTCTTATTTATACTTATCCAAGTAGCTTCCTTTAGGTTTTATCATCTAACCAACTTCATTCTTTTGGGGATAACCCACTTCTAACCACTTGTCCACTTATAACCACTTTCTCCACAAATAGTAAACTCTCCACTTCTAGTTGCAACTCATTTATTTTTAATTGTTTTCTTGTTGCAACCACTTAACCCATGACTAACCACTTTGACTGGTCAACTTCTTCTAGTATCTCCTAGAATAATTTGACTTATTTGACCTTATAGGGGATGCTAGACAACACATGAGGGTTCTCCAACTTCACATGGCCATAACTCTCTAACCGTGAGGAGTTATGTGACATTCCACATATCATCGGAAATGGAATGGCGAGAAATATCCATATGGAATAGTCTCACTGACAAATTGATGGATATTCATAACATTATTCTTCAAACAACCTTGGGTTCCATAACCACACTACTAAGATTTCTCAACCACCTAACAATTTGGACTTCGCAAAGCGTCTTCCCGTGAGGAATTTCACCATAAGGGGACCACTTTGGAGTTCATCCATTTGGTACTTCCTATCAACCATGACAAGACAAAAATGATCAACCTTTACATCAACCCATCTATACATCAATCCATATGGAATATCAACCCATGACAACACATCACTATGATAGCTCATGGCATTATCCCCCTGACATCAATTACATCCATGACCACATGATCCAACAATCAATACATCAATTATACAAACACATTACTAAGACAATACTTGACATCAACCCTTTGACATCAATGGCAACATAGTACAAAAATCTCCCCCTTTAGAATTGATGGAAAAACAATATTGGTGTCAACACCAATAATTGATGGCAACACTTGGACATGGTAATGCTCATGCTCCCTTTGTGATCATCACTCCTCATCAATGTTCATTTTTCCACATCAATGTGATTATTTTTGATACTGAGAGGGGGGTGAATCAGTATCAAGTATAATTTAAAACCTTTTTCAACTTATACTTAAACCATTCAACTATATCCAATGACCAATGAACAATAGTATAAGAGTTACACCAATACACCACAATACACCATGCACGATATATGAGAAATAATCAATGGTTATTGTTCAAGGGAAGTAATGAATTCTAAAGGTAGCTACAACTTCCAAATGTAAAGGGAGGGATAAAACTCCAAGAGGAAGATACAATCCTCCAATATCAAGAGATATTTGAACTCTCCATCCTTTCCCCTTCCTTCCACCCAAGAATATATGAGAGATAATACAACTTT
>SNQJ01S0075249.1:18869-32451 GCA_010110895.2 Picea sitchensis | reverse complement strand
CCTAGGGTTTATAAGGCAACCGACAGGATTCGACCCCGTGTCACGCGAGTACGATACTGCCG
Source organism: Picea sitchensis (assembly GCA_010110895.2). Lineage (NCBI taxonomy): Eukaryota > Viridiplantae > Streptophyta > Pinopsida > Pinales > Pinaceae > Picea > Picea sitchensis. Next base: position 32,389 of record SNQJ01S0075249.1, on the reverse strand, counting down.
TTGTTACCGATTCCCCTAGTATAAAAAAAATAAAAAATGATATGGTTGGTTGATAACAACCACAGATTGGAGTAAATGCTTTCCATGGACACTGTATTGATTTATTTGAATTTCATGTTTAGTGTGCGTCTGAAGGCAACAATATACATGCATTAAAAGTTTTTCATATCCACAACTATAAAGTGAGTATTATTAAGTTTTTTTGTTTAAATAATATTTGAAATAATATTTAAGTGTTGTTTAGTCTTTATTTTATCGTGATATTTTGAATAAATATAATACAAATGTTTGTAATAAATTATGTGTTTGTAATAATAGAATAAAAATATTTACATTTAAATTTAATAATATCGAAAATTGATACTTATTAATACAAAAAATTATAAATATAATTTTAATTTAAAGCTCTCTATTTTGGAAACACTTTCCAAGCTCCCATTTCCTTGATGTTGAATCTCCCAAAAATCTCCCAATTTCCCGAAACCATTCCCAACCAATTGGGGACGCTTCGTACCTGTTCCCAAGCTCCCGAAACGTCAAGAACGAGTTTCAGAGATACTGGAGATGCCAGGAGCGGTTCCCGTGCAACTATGATAATTTGCCTTAATCAAAAGTTTTTTTTTCTTCTTTCCTTTTTATTGATGTTCTATAATACCCACCATTTTTATATTCAATAATTTGCCTTCATCAAATATTATTTTTCTTCTTTCCTTGTCAAAGAACATATTCACGGGCCTTTGAATAGGTACCCCCCATTGCCTTATTGCATTGCATAATAATACTGATAATAATGACTAGAAATTGCTCCTAAATATGTAAAAAACACGTCATTATAATGGGGAGAGGTTGGAATGTTTTATTTTTATATTTTATCCAAGATTGGAATAGTGATAAATTTAGAGGATGAGAACTCATCGATCCACTTGAAATTTTGTTAAGGTATTCTTTAACTTAATTTTTTGGCTACACATTTTTTGAATAAAAGTACACGAGGATTAGTGAATCCAATGAAATAAGCAATAAAATATATATTTTTAACTTTGACAAGGATTCATCAAGATCCTAGATCAAATGTAGAAAGAAGCTACAACCATGTGAATGTTTAGATTAGATTAGATTAGATTATTTTGGATCAAGGCACGAGAACTCTACCTATTGGTTAGATTACATCGATCATATGAGGAGTAGTAAAGAAAGTGTGACTATTGATAGTGCCTTATTCCTTACATGGAGGGTTTCATGGCTTCTCCCACTATGTGCTTCACTTTACTTGGAGTGTGAGGGTATCTCATTATGTCGATACACATGGGATTATTGTAAGAATCCTTGCATTGAGAAGAAAAGTTGTTGGTCAATGCTTAATGTTCTAAACATTGAATTAAGAAAACAAGCTAATTGAAAACAAATAATATGCGTGAGTACACATGCTGGATAAAGAATTTGGTTAGTGAGAAAGGAATATTTTGTTGTGGTGTTTGTTTTTTTAAGCCATGTCGTGTACTATAATTTCAAATCGATTTTAAAAATAAGCGTTACAAAGTTTGTTGTGGAATTTGTGGCCAGTGATCTAGTGGGTAAGCCACATTATTTCCTTGATTCATAAATCAATTCTAATGTATTCAAGAATTCAAACAAAACTACAATAAGCATAGGTATTTGTGGCAATCTCTTCCATGTCAATCCTTGTACATAACATAGAAACTTCCATTTTTTGGGTTATAATCATTGATGGCTACATTGGGTTCTCATTGCAAACACATCTCAAAATGTGTAGAGCTAATCTATATCACGACATCAACCTTGGATTTGACACTTCCATCATTGGATTTTCTTCAATGACCACATTTGGTTATTGAGGTTTCCCACCAAGCCTTGCCTCAAGATCCTTAGTGAGGTTGTCATTTCCCAAAATTTTATCAATTTTGTTTTGGCCTCCTCAACACTGCCTTCATTATCAAACCCATCTATTAGTGCATCCTATGTCATAACATCAACCTTGTGGCATCCATCCACCATACCATGGAAGAGATGCTAATCTTCATCTAAATTTCCTTCTTTGCATAAAACCCAAAACCATTTATAATAAACACCAACATCTGACTTAAAGCCAACTTACATCATCCTTCCAATGTTCTTCAAGGCCTCTACCAGTTTATGGTATTTTGAAAACTTGTCGATGAGCATTGCATATGTGACCACATTAGGATCATGCATTTTTTCCACCATCTCATTTAGCAACCACTCAACATCTACGATCATCCCTTATTTGATGTACCTATCCAACAATGTGTTATGCACAACATATCCATAAGCATGCCATACACCACAATGTATGGTAGTCATACTTTTGCCACCATTGATCTGAAAAGCCTCTCAACCTCTTACAATTCCTTATAGTCAATATATCACCCATTAGAATTGCGTACGAGGCAACATTGAGGCTCAAATTACTCTTTTCCATCTTCTCCTAATTCTCTAACCTGTCATGTATATGATGAGCACCATTATAACCCATCGATCACAATAATATACAACATGATTGTGGGTTCAAACTTCTATGGAATAAAGAAAAACTCTTCTAATTCCCTCTGAATCTCCCTTTCCATGAAAACCCCCCTAATCAAATTCAAATCATATTATTGAAGATGCGACCCCATATCCTAATATCCAAGTATAACCTCGCAACACGTTGCATTGCTTTCCCCTTGCAAAAACCACCAACATTTCATTGAAGAGCCTCGTGACAACCTTTTACGTATTGAGCCTGAAACAAGCCTTCATTAAATGATTAAAAGTCACTATATTCAACGCCATCTAATTCTCATATATGGTTTTCTATGTATTGAATAATGCATCTATGTCCAAAGTGGTTGCATTTAGTCATTGTTTTTTACCCCTAAGTGAAAAGTAGTGTTCCTAGAATCATCTTTTTTTTAATTTATAATTTTTTGGGGGGGTCAAAATTAAAACATTTTGCAACCATGACCTCAAAGGCTTGTAATGTTGCTAAGAAAAACCTTAAAATCAACCTTCGAATCAAAAAGTGGTGCTACAAATAACAACATTATCTTTATAGCCAGGTTAAAATTACAACTTGATTGAAACCATGGTTTTAATAACTAGTACCATTGCAACCAAAATCTTAAAACCAACCTTGAATCCAAAAGTGACACTAATAGCAGATCACCCAGTTTTTTCAGGTTTAAAATTGCAATTTATTTGAAAGAACGACTTTAACCACTGGTACTGTTGTGACCAAAATTTTAAAATCAACTCTGAATCGAAAATTGGTGTTGTCAATAACACTTATTTTTTTTAATTAACATTTCAACTTGTTTGAAACCGTGGATTTAATAGATATGGATGCACCAAAAATATTAAAATAAACCTATGAATAAAAAAGAGGCAATTTCATTAGCACCCCTCCTTTTTTTTGGATTTAAAAACATTAGTTTTAAAAACCATAGCTTAAAATACTTGTACTTTTGCCAACAAAATCATTAAAAGAAGAAACAAATTAAAGAAAAAAGGAAAACATATATAAAATTAAAGGAAAAAAAACATGTCTTTTATATGAATATTTTAAAAAAACAAACATAATACATAACTAAACTAGCATACCCCAGAAGTTGGGGAAGGGAACACCGAAGAGAATACAAGGTGGATATGTTATAAAAACAAAGTGATTACTTTTTTTACAATAGTGTTTTAGTTCTAAGGTTTATGTTATTTGTAGATAAGATTTATGTGGTTTTTATTTATTTATTTTCAACTCCTTTCTGCTCCTCCATTCCAAAATGTAATATTTTAGAAATTGAAGTTTTAAATTTCAAACTCTTGTTCTGTTGAACGTTAGGCAAATACGGTTCAGTGAAAATAAGCATTGTAAGGTTTGATCTCAAAAGCTACAAATACATTGTTTTCATTGTACAACAACTAAATATTGGCCTATGGAGATGATCCAGGTGGATATCGGTGGCCACCCACCTTTTCCAACTGGATCAAAACAGTTTTATGGAAATTTTGGTAATTTACTATTTTTAGTAGTTTTTCACTTCCGGAGCCGTTTTGAGGCCATAAACGATGTTTTTTGGGAAAACATGGAGAAATATGGAATTTACTTCGATATTTCCCCCAAAATGAATCTCCTCGACGATAAACTTCCAACGAGCTATCACACGTCTAAAACAGAGATCGTATGCAAAAGTTACGACCCTGGGAAGTTGATGTACTGACTTACCCAAACGGGGCCCACATGACTTTTGGCACTTCATCTCCTAGGGTTAGGTTTTTGGATGTCTAGGGTTTTTTGGCATTCCTGTTTATTGTAAAGATGCTTTCAGAGCCTCATTGTAATCATCTTCTTGTGAATGAGCACAGTCGTCACATCTCTTCTCAGAGATAAGCCGCCACCATTCCAACAAGCTTATTTCTGTTGCATTTTACAGTTTCGGCTTACTTCCTTATTGAATAGAAAACCAATTTTACTGTATCTTTGTTATTTTGTGTTAAGAACTTGTTAATAATGTGTATTCATTTCGTTCTGCTCATAAAATCTGGATAAGTGGTATCAAATCATTCTGCTCTTTGTCATCTTAATGCATGTCCTCAACGAGGTCAGAGTACAAACAGTTGGGTCTCGAGCTTGTTTCTCTTGAGCACAAAATCTCTCGCATGCCCAAGCGACCTCTCATGGCAGGATAAAAGAAAGATGACGGGACATGAGATCCTTTCAAACTGTTGATTAAGGAATCCCTCCCGCAACAGAGGAATGAGATGATGGATAGTTTCACACAAATCCTTCGGTGGCTACCAATAGGCGACACATCTTCTTCGAGCGGAGGCGCCGCCCCCTTCAAGGTACAAATAAACTTCGATATTCCTATATTTGAAGGTCAGATAGACGCAAATGTTGTAGACAAGTGGCCGTTGAATCTACTAGAAGGGTATTTTTCTATCCATAACTTTTCGAATAGAGAAAAGATTACTTTTGCACTTCTCAAAGCCGTTCCCCATGTCAAAGATTGGTGGGAAAATTTCTGTGAGAAAAAGGAAACATAGAAACCCTCATTATTTATAGTCATGACCACCTAGGAATCCTTCAGGGATGCTATTAAGGAACAATACTACCCTGTTGAAAGTTATGACGACTTGTATACCAAATGGACCACACTGCGGCAAGAAAGAGACCAAGCAATGCCAGATTTCACAAATATCTTCCATACCTTGCACACCAAGCTGGGTATCAAAGATTCAGAGCAACATATGGTGCTCTAGTATCATGGTGCTCTACATAGATACATCCAAACTGAAATGGAATTTCTGCACATCTCATCCTTGGTCGCGTCCTACCGCTATGCCATCAAAATCGAGCAAAAGATCAAACAAAACACATGACATTTGGGCCTGGGAACCCCTCACAACAAAATCTAGAAAAGGGTGGCCCCAACCCACAAAACAAAGGATAGATAAAATATGGATAGTATCAGGACAACCAGTCCAAGCCGCAAGCAAAGAAGGACACCAGAAAGACAAAGAAAGATACCAGGAAGTGGTACGACTTTCATAAGAGCCCTTGGCATAACACTTCTAACTGCCACTCAAAGAAGTCGCTAGTGGTCGAAGTGAAATCCTATGAATCAGATGCAGGTTCTGACTCTGAGCTAGAACTAGAAAGGGGAAGACATATCATTGATGCATAACCCAGTGCTATCGTTTCTACCACCAAGCTCCAGTCTAGTGAACCAGATGAGCCAGAAGAAGGAGAGTGCCTCTTCCATTCACAGATGTGGGTAAAATGCACCCCACTGCACTTCATCGTTGATAGCGGTATCCAAAAGAACCTCATCTCAGCAGAGGTTGTCAAGCGACTGACCCTGTCGACAATGCCGCACCCACAACCCTACACCATTGGATGACTCCACCAAGGAAGCGATCTATGTGTTAGCCAACAATGCCAACTGTCATACGACATCAAGCCCTTCAAAGACGAGGTATTGTGTGATGTTTCTCCTCTCAAAGTTTGTGATGTTATTTTGGGCCAACCTTATTTATGGAAACATCATGATGTATATGAGTCTAGGCCTCATAGTGTTATTATTACTTTGAACTTGAAATTGTATAGGATACTTGAGGCAGTCCCACCTAGTGCTATTTCCTTGATCTCTCCTAAGAAATGCAGGAAGGTCATCTCGCAGATGGGGAATTTTGTCTTCTTCATGATTCACTCTCAGAATAAGAGAAATATCACAACCACATCCAGGGTCTCTGCGACCGACCTCTCCACACAACATAAGCAAGTAGATAAGGTTGTGGAAGAATACTCAGATATCTTCTCCTCACCTACTGGGGTACCTCTGCACTACCAGGTCAAGCACCCCATCGATCTGATGACCCCCGATGCATCGCTACCCAATGGACCAGTTGTTGGCATAGGGGCAGACCCAGGGTTCAACACTTCGACAACGCACCAACAAAACCATAACTACCAGCCCTTTTGGCAACACCTGCGAAGTAGATGAAGTCTCTCCTGAGGTAGAGGTAGGGGTGGTTGTAGGACTCAATTGTCTACAACCTAGTTGAACATAGATATGTGATTACAACACTCTAACAAGGCACTTAGCATTTCTCATTCATTGGTATTTAACCCTTATTCACATTGCAGAAAGAAACCCTAATTCCATAGAAACACAATATTCAATAATATCTAACACATCCAAGCACTAAGCACATAGAAATAGATCAAATCTAGTATTCATTCACATCACTAAGCACTAGGATACCATATCAGATGTATCTAATATACATTAAGATAACAACACCAAGCATATAAATACATAAACACATGAACAATATAGCACAAAGCAATCACAACACATGATATACATGGTTCACCCCCAGCATGGGGCTACATCCACCAACTCTTCTTCTTCTTTATTGTCTTTTGTTAATCTCCTTACATGCACAAATCATTGAAAACAACTCCGCATAGGACAGGAGATCTACACGCACCTCACCAGATCCTCCTTCCCCGAGTTAGGTCACTGCACAAAGCCTTTCTTACAATTACTTGCACTTAGCTTTGCAAGTTCTCAACACACAGTATGCACAGAGCTAAATCAATCAAATAGATCCAACTACTTACATTGCTTGCACTTAGCACAAAATCACTTAGATCTCCTACGTACATCACCTAGATTTCTATTTATACATTACAAAATGGGACTGAACATGGGTAAAACCCATGGGTCGACATCCCATACCCGTTACATAAACCCTAAACCCAAAAAGTACACAAAAGGTGGTGAGATCCCACGATCTCCTCTTCTCTTAGCGCTCCACCTTCGACCAGCCTGTCGAAGTCCCAAAATTGGTCAAGCATGAGCAACGTTTCCATAAAACCCGATCAAGGACCAAAATCCCCCCAACACTCACCTGTGACTCGTCTCGAGTCACTCTGATCTGGGTAATTCTGCCTCAAATGCCTCGAGCTTGGCTTGAGTTTCTTTGACCTGCTGCTTTACCAAAGCCTCTTGCTCGATGAAATCTTGAATACCTTTCTCGTTCAGAGGTCTTGCCAAGCGTTGTTCCATGGAAGTGACCACTTGTTCTAGTTGTGCACCTCTTCCTTCAATTTCCTAAAAAAGTGTGCAAGCTTCATCCTGCACTAGTTGGAGCCTCTGGGTCACTTCCATGACTTTACTATGGATGGCATGGACCTGTTGTTGAACCATGCACTCTTCCTGGGACCTTTTCATTCTTTCGACCACTGACATTGGCTTCAATTGTGCTTGCACTGTCGCTGCTTGTTTCTTCACTTCCTGGAGCTGTGACTCCAATGTATTTAGTTCAAGGTCCTCTACAAGGCGCTATTAGGTCTGCACACTTCGATTGCTGAGCTTTTTTCATTCCAAGGCTAATGCCTTGATTCTCTCAACTGCTTTCCTGGAAATTTCCTCTCTTTGATCTCACACTTCCTGCAGAGTGCTTGGCACTGCTTGTAACTCCATTTCTACTACTCTCTGTTGAAGCTACTAAATGGCTTCAACAAGATTTGCCACTTGAATCTCCACTGGGTCTTCTTCTATCTGTTCTAAGCCCGTCACAGAGAGAAGTTCTCTAGTGACTACTTCTTTAATTCCAACCTTCTCTGCGAGAAAATGTTCTTTCTCCTTCTGAATTTGTGCTCTATCCTCTGCAAACTTCGCCTGGAGGTCATCATTTTCCTATTGTGCAACCTGACGTTGCTTTATGCCTTCCTCATTTGCTTGCTTCAGGGCCTCTGTGGCCTATTCGTTTTCCTCGTGGACACGATGAAGGCGAGCTTCGGTCAAGTTTGGTAATTTGCGTAGCTGGGTAGGATCATCTCCCAACTCAATTCCTTGAGACAACGGTGGCTCAGTAGACACTGTGCGGCTGGAGTAGAGGGCTTTCTATACCCCCTTTCAATTTTTCTTCGATCCTATCAAACATTGTTTCCTTTTTTAGCTTTTCTTTTCTGTAAAATATCCTCCGATGTGTCAGACACAACGACAATGATGAAGTCAATGTCATCCATCATGAGCGCAGTCTGAAATGGCGGTTTATTATCTTTTGATTTCTTTCGCAAGGAAGGTTTTGTGGGGAAACCTTTCTTTTCTTGTATGTCTCAACCTCATCAATGGGATCCTTAGGTGGTGTTACTTTTCCCTACTTATGCTTGTATTCTTCCCCATTGTCCTCTTCTTTGTCTACTTCGTCACCCCCTTGTCCTTCAGGTGAATCTGAAGCAGTCTCTTCTGATGCACTGTTCAGCTCCTGTACCTCTTCCTTCTTCTTCCTTCTGCTGCTGCCAGGTGCATCATACTCTTCGCGAGTGACCACAAGACTTCCGATGAGGTCAGGGTCGGACAATTCTGCCTGGTTGACTGGTATAAGGAACTCTGTAGTCCATTCCTTAGTTATTTCTTCCATGTCCTCCTCTGTGAGCTTATAGTAGGATTGGATCTCTTCTTTATGTTCGTCTCCACATGCAATGATATAAATAAAATGTCTATCTATGTGGAACTTCGCAAGGGGCCTAAAATTGTGCATGGTATTCGAAGTCATGCGAGGGAAAGACTCAATAGCCCTCTTTAGTTGCAGGTACTAGGTGTGGAACACCGCATTTGACTATAATTGTTTTTCCATGTCACTCGAATACAAGAGAGTGGTGAACTTTGCAGCTAGTGGTTCGGATGGCTCAATTTCAGGGAAGGTCACTCCTTGCAGCATCTCCCAAGCAATGAAGGTGATGAGGATCAACAACCAACTGAAATGGAACTCGTAGCCCTGATTCTAAGCTTCACAACAATATTTCTCTAACTGGTCAATGAGGTAGCTCGCCAAGTTAATTTGTAGTCCTTCCATGCATTTTCCTGTGAGGTTGACGACAAACGCCATGGCCTGCGTGGGTCTATTTTTCCTGACTAGCTTACCAACAATCAATTGGTAGGCTAGGCACACTACACCATTCTGGATGGAGGCTACCTTGTATCCCTGCTTCCCTTTCTCCACATCGCCATAGGTTTCTTTGATTGTCTGTGCCAGGGCGCAGTCTGTAGCCTTTCCTGGGTAAAATTCTTGTGGGTCTGGTCCTTGCATGCTTAATCCGGTGATCCTATGGATCAACGCCGGATCTATGGTGATTCTTCTGTCCAACCATAGATAACCTCCATGGAATCACAACAACATGAGCTTGACACACACATTAACCTCTTGATTCCTTCCAAAGTGTGGTAACTTCATCATATTGAGGATCATGGACCTCACGAGGTCCATGGTCCACAGTTGGGGGATTGTCTTCGACTTCTTCCCCTTTGTCTTGGTCAAATACTTATGAGGTGCGAGCATGCCATAGTTCTTGTGGTCTCCCAAGTTATAGCCACTGATATTCAACATTAGAATCCTCTCCAGCTACAGTTTGACTACGTGTATCCCTTCAGGAGGTACACAGTGATCAAGGTGTAGTCGAAGTCCCTCGGGACGCTGTCACGACTCACCGCGCCAGCCAAAGGCGGGATGTAGTTGGGCAGGATTGATGGGATGAGATTCACATTCACCAAGTCATCACGATGCTTGGTTCATTTCTCTGTCGTGGCTTGGGATGGTCTAGATCCATGAGCAATCGACGAGGATGCTTACACTCCTCTCGTCAATGAGGCTTGAACTCCTACGAACACCACCTTCTTAGCCATGAGGTCTATTAGGATTTCTTCGATAGACTTTTCTACTGCACTGAGGTCACCTGACATGCATGCTCGAGATCAATTATCTCAGGTCGGTGATCGAACACTCAAGGTAATAGAACGGGTGGCAAGGTCTCAATAGGGACAATGCGTTAACAATGAATTCTCTGTGGGCTTGGATACAATTCACAAAAGTGTTCTTGGTGCAACATTTGACGGGATAAATAGACAACGTCATAAGACATCCCTCCAATGGGTATGAACACCTTAATAAATGCAATTCCATCCATTATGGTGCGGTCCCAATGATCCAATGGCGATCTTTCTGGCCATAACTGTGTTTCTATCCATTCTGGAGCGTCGGTCTAATGGTTGAGATGCCTCCAACGATCATATCACTCCACCATGGAGAAGTGCCGATTTGTGTTGTTATGATATTCTAGTGAGGTTCAAATTCTACAAGCCTTCCTTGTACGAAGTCCTCTTCGGAACCTTTTGCAATTTTTCTAGCTTAGATTTCTTCTTAATGATCTTTCTGGCCTTCTTTCCTATGATCCGAGTTACCAGGTTCCTCTTTCCACTCATATTCTTATCTGTACTTAACATATTAACTTCACACTAGTGAGGGTCTTTCATAGGGTTCGAGGGTAATACTTCTCCCCGTTTTGGAGTAGGTGTTCTACTTTCCTGCATGGATAGGCTCTTCAAGTCTTCCCGTGTTCTTTCAACTTCGACAAGTAGATTCCCAACCCTCTGTTTCTTCTACTTGTCCTCCCATTCTTCTATTAATCACACTATTCTCTTAGCCATGAAATCCCTTAATTCTTTCATTTTCTATTCTAGAGCTTCCTTTTCTTCTTTCCTTTGAATCCGATCTTTCTCAACCCATGTCTTTCCTAGCAAAAGTGCAAAGGGGTCGTTTTTGTCAACAAACTTAATGACCTCAAATTCTTCCTTCGTCAATGCTCCATGAGCAATCATATGTACACAGACAATTCTTCCACATAGGGTTATCATATTTCCTTTAAATAATCCTATTTCTCCCAATGAAGGAAACATAGCAGGATTTCCTAAGATTTCCCAAGTACTTTCTGTCATAATGTTCACATGTGTTTCTACATCCAATACACAGTCTATCTCGAAGTCTCCTATTCTCGTTTCTATGCACTCTTTCTCTTTTAAGGTCTCTGATAAACTGGTGTCTTTGTGATAATTCAGGGTTTCTTTCATCTGCATTAATATATCCTCTAATTCTTTCTGTTGTTTTAACATATTCTTAGTCTCTTGGTCTTCCTGAGGGTTTTCTTGTCTCATGTTCATCTTTTCAACTTTAGCAATCATCTTAGGGCAATCCAAAACTTCATGTCCAGTGGCTTTACAAAAAAGGCACATAGGACCTCTACCAAGGCATTCCTTAGAAATATGTCTCGGTCTTCTACAACTATAACAAAGAATCAATCCTCTCTTTCTCTTGAATGATCCCCAACCTTTCCTGTACTACACACTGGGATCGCAGTGATGGACCTGCAAAAAATTATTTCTAGGATCCTGCATCCATTTGTTAGTCCAACAATTCTATCTATGCATAGGGATAACATATATTTCACTATTTCTATCAGATATATTCATATCATATCTTCTTTCTTCTAACTGTTCCCTAGTTTTTAGACCAGGACCAAATCTATTAAACATAACTAGATCCATTCTTTCGAAATAAAAATTTTCCACTTATCTTACCTTTATCAGAGCACAAAGATTTAAAATCTTACCTCTTCTCTTCAGATAAGACTTCTCTTCTTAGCACAAGTTTTCACAAATCAAATAGAGTACTATGCACTAGGGCAATAGATCTACGCACAATTTTTTTTCCTTTCTTCAGTTCTCAGCAATCACAGTTTCAGGTCCCAACAACAGAACCATTTTTTGGCACATGGGTAGACCCGAGGTTCAACGCTTCAACACCACACCAAAAAAACCCTAACTACCGTCCCTTTTGACAACACCTGTGAAGCAGATGAAGTCTCACCTGAGGTAGAGGAAGGGGTGGTTGTAGGACTCAAGTGTCTACAACCTAGCTGGGACATAGATCTGTGATTACAACACTCTAACAAAGCACTTAGCAGTTATCATTCATTGGTATTTAACCCTTATTCACATCGCATAAAGAAACCTTAATTCTAGAGAAACACAGTACTCAATAAGATCTAACACATCTAATCACTAAGCACATAGAAATAGATCAGATCTAGCATTTATTCACATCGCTAAGCACTAAGCTACCATATCGGATGCATTTAACAGGCATTAAGATAACAACACCAAGCATATAAATACATAAACACATGAACAATATATCACACATAAATCACAGCACATGATATACATGGTTCACCCCCAGCATGGGGTTACGTCCACCAACTCTTGTTCTTCTTTATTGTCTTTTGTCAATATCCTTACATGCACATAACATCGAAACCAACTCTGCATAGGACAAGAGATTTGCATGCACCTAACCTGATCCTCCTTCCACGCGTTAGGTCACTACAAAAATCCTTTATTACAATTACTTGCACTTAGCTCTGCAATTTCTCAACACACAGTATGCACAGAGCTAAATCAATCACATAGATCCAACTACTTACATTGCTTGCACTAAGCACAACATCACTTAGATCTCCTACTTACATCGCCTAGATTTCTATTTGTACATTACAAAATGGGCTTGGACATGGGTAAAATTCATGGGCCGAAATCCCATACCCGTTACATAAACCCTAAACCCAAAAAGTCCACAAAATGTGGCGAGATCCCGCGATCTCTGCTTCGCCTGGTGCTCCTCCTTCGACTAGTCTGTCGAAGTCCCAAAATTGGTCAAACATGACCAACGTTTCCATAAAACCTGGTCAAGGGACAACACCAGTCTATCACTGATATCCGTTAGAGAATGAGGAGATCAAGTGACAGATCCAAGAACTGCTCCAAAAGGGGCACATCCGTCGCAGCTCATCACCTTGCGGTAGCCCAATCATGCTGGTACAGAAGAAAGATGGAACCTGACAACTCTGCATTGATTTCCGGGCTCTGAATAAAATCACTGTCAGGTACCAGTACCCGATTCCCTGAATCTACAACCTCCTTGATCAACTCACATGGGCCAAATACTTCAGTAAGATTGATCTGAAGTCTAGCTACCACCAGGTCTCGATAGAACAAATAGATGTATGGAAGACCGCCTTCAAGTCAAAGGAAGGCCTTTTTGAATGGTTGGTCATGCCCTTTGGTTTGAAAAATGCTCCAACCACTTTCATGAGGATG
>SNQJ01S0075248.1:130386-141348 GCA_010110895.2 Picea sitchensis | reverse complement strand
AGTCACTTCTAGCCATCCCATCCTGTAGTGTTTCTCCTCCCGATTCCAATGAGCTATTACACTGAGAGGTTCCTCCAAGTAATGTGCCCAAAATGACCTCTTCAGTGAATTCCATTGGCTTATAGCTCAAAATAGTCAAAATCCTGGAAATCGTCGGAATGCAACGAAACCAAAGCCAACATGTGCGGAATGGCTCATAATGATGGAATATGATCATCAATGCACGATGGACCCCACAATGCCTCTCAAATACCCCTGTACTCACTATAGCATCCATCTGGCTACTCTGGTCATCATAAATCTCTGCCTTGTGATGATGTCCCAAATTGGGGACATTACATGCCTAAGGCACAAGGAAGACGATCCAAGTTGCAGAAGTTAAAAGGAAAAGAAATCATGTTTCCCGATGAAAAATTTTGTTTCTCCAATGCAAGACTAGTGCCTTTAGTTATGGGTTAATGGGGCCAAGAAGAAAAAACTAGGATTTCTAAACCCTTGGGGGTGTAAATCCTCTTACTTCCCAAGGAAAATAGCCTATCTAGGGTTTGAAGATGAGGGGTGTAAATCCTCTTACTTCCCCAACAAAACCCTTGCAAAAAATCTTGATAAAATGGTGGAAACTAGGATAGGGGTGTATATCCTTATAAACCCTATCTATCCTTGGCCAAAACAACCTCACATTTAATTACAAATGATAATAATAAGGTAAAAAAAGCATACCATTCAAGAAAAATCTCTTAACATGCCAAAGTAAACCTACACGACATAAAAAATTGGCCTCCAAGAAATAACACACCACCATCATCATCAACCATAACCATAAAATAATTATTCCATATCACAAAAGGCAAAACACTCAAAGTGTAACGAAAATTTTAGACCAAGTACTTTTCACAAGAGAGGGAGTTATGTTAAAATCAGATCTTATGATCTCTTATTTATACAAAATGTCACTAAGATAGTTTGTCCACATAATTAAGGGTAAACCACAAGACTAGGGGTCAAAAACCCTAATCTTGCCCCTTTTACAAATTAATATTAAACAAATCACTTTAATTTCACTTTTGCACAAAGAAAAAGCTCTAGTTATATGGACACCACCCCATTTAAGGGACGTTTTGGCATTAGGAGAAGTTCATTAGTGATGGAGGAGTGTAGAAGGGCTTCTCAAAGCCACATGTAAAGCATCCAAGCAAATCCCTTCACGATCAAGTCTCAAGCCCCTCAAAACATTCTCTTTCCATTGCATGTCAACCTCACCACCAAACCCTAACCCCCCTAGGTGACGTCATGCTTGTAAAGGTGACATTTTGCCTCTCCTAGGAAAAACATTTGGCATGTGGGGGTTAGGTTGTGTCATCCAAGTCATATTCTAGGCCTTAAATTTTTTATATCTCTCATCCGACATGCGGGCCCTTGTAATCCACCTGTGGGCTTCAAGCCCCATGGAAGCCCAAGCTAGGCTTGTTCTTCCAAAACTGTCCACCAACTAGGTCGTAAAAAGAAAAATAAGCACGCCCTCCAAGGATCTCAATTCATAATAGCATGATAAGTGAATCCAATCAATAAATGAGCCACCTAATCATGTGCACCAAATATTACTATGTCAAACAACTAAGTGCTCAAAGACATTATGTGAATTGTCAAGCTTGAATATGGGAGGGTTGATGAGGTGTCCTATTGGGTAGATCTTGCCCTAGGTCAAAAGAGAGTTTCCAAGAGATCCTCTCTAAGCCATTTAAAGTGGGTGAAGTAGTTAGGGTCAAGACTCAATGGGAATAGGTCTCATGACATATAAGAGATCATAGTCTCTCATTCATGGGTGCCTTTGTAGAGGGTGTGTAGTACCTTCGTTTGCAATGCACTTTTTCCAAGCCCATTATTTTGTCATTCTTTGTTTATTTCATAAATTTAAGGACAAGTTGAAGGTCACTACCTTGGAGTGGTGTCTATATAATGATACTCTCACCCACAAATACCTAGTGGAAATGAGAAGGTTAGCTCATGATGAGACCCCCTTTCTCTCAGTCATGAAACTGAGATCCATTACCCTGGCTTGGTGACCATATGATGGTAATGTCATACCACTAGATATTCATGGGCATGATAGGCCAACTCGTGATGCAACCTCCTATCCTCCAACTAACATTTTAAGCATTCTTCATCATATTTATTGTGGGTCCCACTTTTCTGAAAGATAATCATTTCATCGCTTCCTTGGGTGATCCCTGGGTGAAGCATCTAGAAAGTTCATTCATAGGCTTTTATATTTTACCCAACATCAATCCTTCTGGTCCTTCAACCCCTTCTTCCCATAGAATGAGGGAAAACCCCTTCTTGGGTCAATACAACCTAAAATCCTAAGAGATACAGAGATGGGGGGAAATAGTGATGAAAAGTGGTAAGAATGGCAGGGAACGACACGATGGATCTTCAAGGGAGTTCCTAGTAGCAAACCTATCTCCAAGGAAGACCACTTACTAGGGAACAATGTCAACCACCAAGGTGAAGTAGGGAAAAAGGCATAATGTCCAAGCATATATCATGAAATCTAAAGCATTCCAAGATACAACATACCTAAATGCCTCAAATACTGAAATGATCCCCACCATAATATTGACTTGTACCCCATGGAGCAAGGTCCACTGCCTTCTAGAAGCCAGTCGGTGTGGTGGATGCCATCTGAAAATCTATGAACTTTGTGGTGGTGAGAAGGGTCTCCAAAAAGGATATTGCTAGCCATGTAGTCTCTCAACACTCCATATCTACAACATGAGGGCCTCGAGACATAATCTCCTTAGTTATCCACAAAATGGGGATAACATCTGTCTCCTACTTGGGGACATGTGCTTGTCATAGAGTGCATGAGAGCCACAACATCTCCTGGTAGACCCGTGCATGCCAAAAATCAAATAAAGGGATCTGAGCATATAGGGTGGTGCTATCAACCTTTATCCATATACATATAAAAATCAAAATGAAAAGCTAATCTAGAAAAGAAAAATTTTGACATTTTTTCAAAAATTTCTAAACTAAGCATGAATTCAATATGCAAGTAGAGAAAAATGAAAATGAAATGCATCTAAACTAGTATGAGAAATCAAGATGCAAATCCAGGGGAAAACACGATAAACTACCTACTTACCTGGGGCCTTGGAGCCCTGAAGATCCGGTGATATGTGACGTTAGGTGAAGTGATACAACCAATGCAACCACCTATTCATCATTTCATCAAGATATCTCCCCCTGTGCTTAATCATGTGAAACAACAAATATAATTCCAACACATAATAATCATGAGCATAAGTAGACATATAATCCATCATGAAATGAAACTCATGGATATGGATGGAAGGGAGGAAATCATGTTGGAAAGAGAAACCATCAACCTGATCATCCTACTAAAATGTGTAGCTACAAGCCTGATCAATACATTTCTGAAGAGGGCTACCATATGTAGATGACAACTCGTATTCATCTTCTCTCATAAAATCTCTACTTCCTGAAGGCCGAGACAATATAAAAAATACCAAAGAAACCTAGTTGTTTTCCATACAAGGGGAAATGGGATAAGACATTGCCTCTCATCTAGAGAAAAACTCCTCCCTTGGCCTTAGGAAATGTCGTTTCGTTTGAAAATATTCTCCCAATATATCAAAATGAAAGTATTTTTGTTTGGTAATGTGATCCTTAGACTACTTTGGGATAGACAGGACCTGGTGTCTATCAAAATCTAAGCACTATGAATGAAAATTCTCATGGAACAAGTCTGTACCCTCAAAAGGGTATGCATCAAGGGATGAATGAAGATCATCCTGAATATGCTACAACAAGTCATCCTCAAAGGGGAAGAACAAATCTGTAACTATATCATCACCAGGATGCCAAATATCTAAATCATACATGCATTAATACCAATCCTCTAAAAATGACACCCCCTTTTCCTGAGAGCTACCCTCAATGTCATAAATGGGGTCTCTATCAAAATTGAGACAACCAAGATCCCATCTGCATCTTCTTGTCTGTATGAAATTTTCTATAGGCTCATCAACCATATGGAAGGGTACTTTCATAACACCATTAGTATGACTGAAAATGACCATATTTTTGTCTTTGTGTGCAGGAGGACTGGAGGCATGGACGTCTTCAACTGGATCTTCAAATTCTTCATCATTGAGACTGATCGCTTCTTCAACATTATGTGCAGGAGGAAAACAAGGTTGGACAACCTTTCCTTTATCAAGCATGATCAAAGGTAGTGGGTCCTCAATATTTTTCTCTTTATCATAATTCTTCTTTCTTCTTATGGGCATACCCCTCCATCACCTCTTCATCACAAGAGGCTTGATCCTTAGTGCATAATTCTTTGCTTTCTTTTATTAAAGGGGATTTGTCATATCCAAGTTTTCCTTTGGTACTTATTCACTTTCAAAGTCATGGAATAAAGTATCATCAAGGTCTTCAAAAGGGTCACAATTAATCATGTTCTCTTCTTGATGACTTTGTTCATCGTCAAGGGCAAGAAATAACTCTTTTATGTGATTCATCATTTCTTTAGCAACTTTATTAGCAACCTTCTCCTTTTCCATCTGTAAAACTGCCATCGTTGAGTCACAACAATTTCTGGATGAGGGTTCATCCCATGGTGCCATAATTCCATAGACTGAAAATACACCTTAAAGGAGTTTCCAGGTGAGATTAAGTCTCACCAAAGGAGGAAAGGGAAATATGAAAAGGTGGGTTCATGGAAGGTAGAGTATCCAGATGAACTTCAAGGAGAGTTCATCAAGGGTGGAAAAGGAATGTTCCTTGGGTGGAGTCACCAGTCACACTAAGGGATAAAGGATTCAAAAAATCTTTCCAAAGTGTCCTTAGGTTCCGAAGAGGATTCACAATCCTCCCCGACAAAGATGAAAAAATGTTATCACACAAGTTGTAGGTTGGGAAAATATTGACCCAAACACCAAATGGAAACAAATAATATGTCACCTACCCACTATCACCTTAGGCAGGTGTCCCTATCACTTTAGAGGTGAGGTAGTCACCTCAAGGGGGGAATCTCGGTGACCCTAGGGGGAATGAGATGAAGATGGTTGAATATGGACATGAAGTCCATAGAGGTAAAATGTACATGGTATGAGGGTCTTGGAATGAAGTTTTGGGAAGGTCCAAGGGTTTCCAAGTATGTTGAGTGACCTGCAAATGGTGAAATACATGTCCGAGACACAAGAAAAACAAGCATATATTGCAATATAATCAATTGGACAAGCAAGTTAATATTTCTATCCCTAATAGAAGTTGTTAGTAAAAATGTATCTAATCAATAAAATGACACCATAAGATGCAAAATAAATGCTAGAAATCAAGTAGAAGATACAAGAGAAAGACTATCTAAAGACTAGCTAAACTCAAGATGAAAAAACCAAGATACTAACATGAAAGACAAGGTTGTTGTAAACACTTTTCTGTAGAAAATTATATCAGCCTTATGGATGTAACAATAAATGTATTGCAAAAATAAAACAAGACACTAAAACACCTCCAAACTTTGCCAAAAAGTGCGCTAGAACAATTAGGACAAGTGTGCAAATTTTGGGGAATTTCCAGTGGTTGATAAGAGAGTTATTCAAGAAATTGAGTTAGGGTTTCTGCCACCCTAATGGTTGAAGATGCAAATTTGTAACAAAAACAAGAACTATCCTTTTGATAGGGACACCCTAGTGGCTGTGAGGTGCTCAAGGAACAAGGAAGACAATCCAAGTTGCAAGAAGTAAAAAGGACAAGAAATTGTGTTTCCCAATGCAATATTTTGTTTCTCCAATGAAATACTAGTGACTTTAGTTATTGGTTAATGGGGTAAATAATAAAGAGCTAGGATTACTAAGCCCTTGGGGGTGTAAGTCCTCTTACTTCCCAAGGAAAGTAACAGAGGTAAGTTTTGAAGATGAAGTGTGTAAATCCTCTTACTTCCTCAACAAAACCCTTGCAAAAAAGCTTGATAAAATGGTGGAAACTAGGATAGGTGTGTATATCCTTATACTCCCTATATATCCTTGGCAAAAAAAACCTCAAATTGAATTACAAATGATAATAACAAGGTAAAGAAACCATACCATTCAAGAAAAATCTCTTAACATGCCAAAGTAAACCTCCACAACATAAAAAAAATTGACCTCCAAGAAATAGCGCACCATCATCATCATCAACCATAACCATCAAAAGCATTATTCCATAGCACAAAAGGAAAAATACTCCAAGTGTAGCGAAAATTTCAAACCAAGTACTTCTCACAAGAGGGAGAGTTATGTTAAAATGAGATCTTATGATCTCTTATTTTTACAAAATGTCACTAAGATAGTTTTTCCACATAATTAAGGGTAAACCACAATGCTAGTGGTCAACAACCCTAATATTTCTCCTTTTACAATGTAATATTAAACAATTCATTTTAATTTCACTTTTGAACACAGAAAAATCCCTAGTTATATTGATGTCAGCCATTTAGGGGATGTTTTGGAACTAGGAGAAGGTTGTTGGTGATGGAGGAGTGTAGAAGGGATTCCCAAAGCCACATATCAAGCATCCAAAAAAATTCCTTCATGATCAATGCTCAAGTCCCCCAAAATGTTCTTCTGACAATTCATGTCAACCTCACCACCAAACCCTAACCCCCCTAGGTGATGTCATGCCTCTAAAGGTGATGTTTTGCCTCTCCTAGGAAAAACGTTTGGCATGTGGGGGCTAGGTTGTGTTGTCCAAGTCATATTCTAGGCCTTCAAAGTTTGATCTGTCTCATCTGACATGCGAGCCCTTGGCATCCACCTGTGGGATTCAAGCCCCATGGAAGCTCGAGTTGGGCTTGTTCTTCCAAAATTATCCACCAACTACGTCCTGCAAAGAAAAATAACCACACCCTCCAAGGATATCAAGTCATAACATCATGATAAGTGAATACAATCAATAAATGATCAACCTAATCATGTGCACCAAAGATAAATATGTCAAAAAATTAAGTGCTCAAGCTTGAATATGGGAGGGTTGACAAGGTGTCCTATTGTGTAGATCTTTCCCTAGGTAAAGGAGAGTTTCCAAGAGATCCCTCTCTAATCCATGTAAAATGGGTGAATTGGTTAGGGTCAAGACTCAATAGGCATAGGGCTCATGACATACAAGAGGCCGTAGTGTCTCATTCATGGGTTCCTTTATAGAGGATGTGTGGTACCTTCGTTTGCAATGCAATTTTTCCAAGCCCATTATTTTTCCATTCTTTGTTTCTTTCATAAATTTAAGGACAAGTTGAGGGTCACTATCCTGGCGTGGTGTCCAGATAATGATAGTGTCACCCACAAATACCTAGTGTAAATGAGAAGGATGGATCGTGATGAGACCCCCTTTCTCTCAGTCATGCAACTGAGAACCATTACCCTGGCTTGGTGACCAGATGATGGTAATGTAATACCACTAGATATTCATGGACATGATAGGATGGATCGTGATGAGACCTCCTATCCTCCAACTAACCTTTTAATGATTCTTAATCATATTTCTTGTGGGTCCCCATTTTCTCAAAGATAAGCATTTCATTGCTTTCTTCCATGATCCCTGAGTGAAGAATCTAGAAGGTTCATATATAGGATTTTGTCTTTTACCCAACATCAATCCCTCTGGGCCTTTATCCCCTTCTTCCCATAGAATGATGGACAACCCCTTCTTGGGTCAATACACCCTAAAATACTATGAGATAAGGAGATGAGGGGAAATAGTGATGAAAAGTGGTAAGTATGGCATGGAACGATACAATGACTCTTCAAGGGAGTTCCTATTAGCAAACCCATCCCCAAGGAAGGCCGCTTACTAGGGCACAATGTCAACCACCAAGGTGAAGTAGGGAAAAAGGCATAATGTCCAAGCACATATCATGAAATATAAAGCAATCTAAGATACATCATACCTAAATGTCTCAAATATTGAAATGATGCTCACCATAATACTCACTTGTACCTCATGGAGCAAGGCCTACTTCTTTCCAAAATCCAGGTTGTGTGGTGGATGCCATCTGAAAATCTATGACCTCTGTGGTGGTGAGAAGGGTCTCCAAAAATGATATTGCTAGTCATGTAGTCTCTCAACACTCCATAGTTGCAACCTAAGGGCCTCGAGACATAATCTCCTTAGTTATCCACAAAATGGGGATAATAGATAGAATCTATAGCAGTAATAATTAATACTTTAATAAAATATTAAACCATGTATATGTGTATGATCCCTCACAATTAGAGGACTAATGGAACATGTGTAAGGTTAGTTTTATATGACCTATAGTGAATGAAGAAAATGGTTGTTGGAGAATAACCCAGTTAAGCAATTAAAACTGAGTCTTGTGGATGGTTGCTAGACCTCCTCGGAGAGGTAAAGAGATATGAACAAATAAGCCAGTTTATGGTGCTCACAGATATAATAAGAAAATGTGTATACCTATTAATCTAAGGACATGTCTATGCATGCAAATAAAAATGGTAGACAACTGGAATACATAAGCACTGTAAGCATGGGTAAAATACTCAGGGCACGAGGATATTTTAGAATGCATATGGAAAATATTGAGCTTGCGTATATCATGCATATATGCTTATTATAGTGTGTTATTGGATGTAAAATATGGTGATTACATGGATCATATGGTTAATTATGATCTGGGTAGAGCAACTTAAGTAAAATGTTGATGATATTGATTACATATTACCCTATGACAATATCGTAGAAGGGTTAATGAATTGTTGATTCCAAATGGAGTAAAGGAAGTGTTGGGGCATTTCTAGATGACCAATGGGTTAGAGTGACATCCAAAGGTGGATGGTAGCCATACAAATATGGATTTGTGTACTTAATTTGTAGTGAAAGGGAATCTGGAAAAATGATTCCCTTGATAAAAAGGTATGTTGACCGAGAATGGTATAAGGCATGAAGTGAAGCTTGATAAGTTGTCATGTTTCCTGGGGAACTGTTGAAATTTCCCAGATTGTATTTCTGGGTCATTGCATACTTCTATAGAATTTTAGGTAAGAGTGTTATTTTGTTGATTGTTGTCATATGAAAAGGGAAACATAGTTACAAATATATCTGCGAGACTTGCCATGTGAATATCATGTGAATGAATGTAAACTCTCAACGGAGAGGGCAACATGGTGTTGGGTATTCCTATAAGACTTTTCATAATAATGGTTGTAATATATATGGGAGGAAGGATATGGAAGTTTGAAATTCCCATTTTTAAGAATGACATGTAAAAAGGTGCAATAGTGAGCTTTCATGTTGAATATCCATAGATGTAAATGGATGCTTGAGTGCATGAATGTAATGCATTATAAGGTTTCCTAGTATGAAGGAAGAAATGAATAGGTTTGCAATACTAGCCATGAGGATGGCTGTAAATTATCTTTAAAGAATAATGATAATAATACCCATTAAATAGAAATAAATGAGGTAAAATGGTGCAAGTGATGCACCTACATATATGTAAATGTACAGATACATTATTAAAGGTATGGTATGAATGTCAGAATAAGTGAAATGTGAGGAAAGATTTGTACTTTCCAGATCTATATAAGGACATGAATGCATGGCTGACCCAATGATGGAAGGGTCTGATTTTCCTTACTGAAATAATAGCTTGAGGGGGAGGTGTTCCCTTTTTCCTCAGGAAAAGCTAGTATACATTGATGAAAAGTTAAATGAGTAGGGATGCTCTCTTGCCATTATAAAAGGAAACATGATTATGATTTTAAAGACTTCACATGAATGGTCATGAACCAATTAATTTCCAATAGATAAGGAAATGAAACAATAAAGTGTTCCTATGGTAGACACCCACACTGCATGCTAAGGCATGTGATTAAAGTACAGTGAATGCAAATTGATGGAATAAACGTGCATGTGTGAGTGCACAATATAAATGCATAATACATATGCATGTTGATAATTCCTCATGGAATATTAGGTAATAATATGAGATGAAAAAGTTGATGCTAACTCAAAAATTGAGTTCATGTCAGACCGTTTGGATATGCAACAAGAGAGTTGCATATTGAAGAGGTTTCTATGGAGGAACTGTGTAAAGAACTATGCCAAGAGAACAAAGCTATAACCTTAATGAATGTTGAGAATTGAATAGTGGGATGCAAAACCTAGTTATATAAGAATCTTGGATTACATTTTAAAATATCATTCATGAGTACCAAGACATGCAGACGAATGAGGACCGATTTGATCTCTGGGTGGGAAATGTGTGGAATGCACAAGTTCATGATTCATTATGAACAAGAAACTTACTGATGTAGCATGTTGAATTATCCAAGAAGGTTAAGGTGAACATGACTAAGACCGCTCAAAAGATAGAACAAGCAGATCATAGGAGGGATAAATTGTAAAATCAAAGAAGGAGAAAGTGATTAATACTTCTCTCACTATGAAACTCTGAATAATAAGACAGAGTTGTATGCTTAAAAAGGACAACTATGAAAATAAGTACAACTAGTAAGTGAAAGATAAAATAATGAATATGCTTAAATGAACGAGCTTGGTTAAGCTATAGTGTGTGAAGGAAACAAGGCCTTGAAATTAATTTAGCTAGGATGAACATTTCCTGATGGGAAAATCCCTTAACTCCTTTCTTGTTGTCTATTATGTTTCTCTGGAATGAGAAATTGATATGATGATGAATGCAGATATTTTGGCATGAGAATGTTGAGAGTTGCAGCTGAAATTTGATTATGGTTGCACTCATGAAAACATTAGGGACAATGTGATGGAGTGCATATAGTGTAAATTCTAACCTTGTACAATATCTACTGCAAACTAATATTTAGAATAGAACAGAAAAGATACAATGGCAAATACAAACATTACACAGAGATTTTTCACCTGGAAACCCAAACCGGGAAAACCAACATATATTATATTGAT
>SNQJ01S0075248.1:104292-130376 GCA_010110895.2 Picea sitchensis | reverse complement strand
CACCGAGTCTCCATCTCTCATCCTCAAGTTATACAGCTTCTTTCTCAGGAATAGTTTATTTACCAGGGACTTAGACTGATACAACTTCCCCAACTTTTCCCATAAATATTTGGCTGTAGCTTCCTCTGACACATTCAGTAATAGTGAATCAGAGAGACACAGTCGAATTGTGCTCTTTGCCTTCCGATCCGTCTTTTTCCAGTCATCTTCAGAAGTTCCTGTAGGTGGCGTACCTGGATCTACCGCGATCCACTGATCTCTGTCCACCAAAAGATCTTCCATATTGAGCTTCCACAACTCAAAGCTTTTCCCATTAAACTTCTCGATCTCCATCTTCGAATTGCTTTCCATTTCTTTTCACCTGAAAAAACAATACCGCAGATCTCCCACTGTAACAAGGTTTATCATAGTCCCGAGCCAAACCCTTGACGACAAAGGCGTCCCCCTGAAGCCAATAAAGCTCTGATACCAAATGTAAATTCTAACCTTGTACAATATCTACTGCAAACTGATATTCAGAAAAGAACATAAAAGATACAATGGCAAATACAAACATTACACAGAGATTTTTCACCTGGAAACCCAAACCGGGAAAACCAGCATATATTATATTGATACATTGTGTTACATTTTTTACAATATAATATACATATAGGAGCCAGCGGCATCCAAAACCCTAACCCAATGACCTGGATTAGTCCAAAACCCTAATTCCTTAACTGGAACTAGAAAACCATCGGCAAAAAACCATGTACCGAAAACCACCTAATATCATGTGGTCCCAGAAATATGTCGGCCCGAAAAAAATATGTCGGCCCGGCGAAAATATGTCTGCCCAAAAAAAAAAAATCGGGGGCGCTGCCCCCAAACCCCCGTGCGGGGGGCTCCGCCCCCCTCTAACCCCCCTGCGCGTCCAACGCAGGCGCTCAAACACTACTACTCGTGCAAAGAATATAACACATACCCAACATATAGATATGCTAAGGAATATATGAAATTGTTTTACTGAAATAAATGCTATGGTACATGCATTTGATTCTACATGAAAACTAATGTAAAATGTGAATGTGGTGACGTATGTCACATGTAGAAAAGATTGGAATAGTTAAGGAAGGACAACTGGCAATAGTGAACAACCTCAAATAGAAGTGAATGCAAGAAGGTTGTTGATAAAAAGAAAACTGTGAAATGGATTTTAGAAGTCCCCAAGAAGCACCACTAAAGAGGTAATATTAGAGAAGGTGTTGGCAGCCATAACATGTATAAATATTTTGTGCCCATGTGACATGATAGGTAAAAGGGATTTGGGTAATAATCCCTTCTAAAATAATCTATGCTTTGATGGTATGCATGTGATTTGAATGGTTGTTGTATGCCATTGATACCCGAGTAGGGTATGAATTAGGAAGAATAAAATGCATTATGGAGGTGTGAACCTCTAACATCCGAGGATGATTGAAATCCTTGGAAAAATACATGAACAAATATATGTCATGAATATGTTTCCCAATCAAGGAGTGATTGGGAACCAAAGTGCTCAAAGGTGGCACAATGATGTAATGCATTAAGGAGAAACATGTGATAAGAGAGTGGGTATATATGGTACTTCCCATAATGGAAGAAGTATCTTCCAGTGCTCTACAAAATTGCAAAATGGTAAAGAGAGATATTGGGTGGCCATAAACGTCGACACCCTGGTTACCAATGAAGAAAGAATGTTTGAATGCATTCATGTGAAACTTTTATTTTCATGTATGATGATTTGAGGTCATGATCATCTGAAGAAGAAAAACATAGTCCTACTATAAAAATAAATGTGTATAAAACAACCATGTGGTAAAAGGTTGGTTGAGTTCCAACCCACCAATGAAAAGTGCCTAATATGAAAAGTAATAATCTAAAAATCAATACAAGAGTGCCTTGTGTGTGAATGTGACCATGGATATTGGCACATTGATTAGATTAATTTTGATGTTTGATTGCATTTTGAAAGGATTGGTATGCTAAAGCAATGCATGTGTAAGGAATGGTATTTCCTTTTTGAGTAAATAAACTTGATTGTTAGTATGCACAACTCTGAAATTGTTTGCAAACCACTACAAGTGTGCAATAAAAATGCAATGTGAATGAGAACTAACAGTTTTTTGGCAGATTGAAGAGGAAATTGCAAGAAAAAAGGTCTTGTACATGGTTGTGATGTAATCCCATAAAGAAGACAAATGCATGTTGGTTATGAAAGAGCCAAACTACCATGAGAAAGAAATCTCATGCTCGCGGAATCTATTTCCTATGTGGAACATATATGAAAATGAAAATGTGAAATTTGAAATATGTGGGTGACAGATTTGAAAGGAAATTTGATTAAAACTGATGATAACATCTCACGAATTTATGTATGCATGTGATACAAGTGAGATGAAAACAAAATATGTCCAAGGAGCACAAATGATGGATGCCAAAGATGGAAAACATGGAAAAGGGCTATTGTAATGACATGAGAACCCTGTGATAAGCCATGATTTCATATAATGATGTGTCATGGTGACATGGGTCGAAGGGATGCTTTCAGAAGAGAAAGCGTGAGAGACGCTTCCAACAGAGAAAGCGTGAGGGACACCTCAGTTGTAAGACTCAACGAAGTCTCTAAAACTCTTCTTGTGCGAGAAATATTTGGCAGGAAATATGGATCACCCAAGGGACTGTATAGAATAGAAGGGGATGTCTGAGCCTTGACATGGAGGGTGAGTAACCGAAAGGAAGAGGAGACTCCAATAGTTTTTTGTAATATGTTTATTTTGATCATGCACACAATGGGTATGTCAAGGAAAACATTGAGGCAAGTTATTGAGACAACCATATAGATGCAAATCCATAAACTACACCAATAAGTATTATGTTGATTGTAAATTACCTCTTGAGTTATGAACATTAATAAAAAAATTATGCATGGAATGATGAATTGACATGCTTGTTGTTTGAAATTATCGTAGGCATGTGCTAAATGCCAAGAGTCTGGGAAAGGACTAGACCAAGAAAAGGAAAATCATGCTAAAGAAGTTGAAAAATGAAGTCATGGAAGGTGTTGCTGAGAAGAAATCCGAGGACAATTTTCCTTTAAGAGGGAGGGGATTGTAACACCCTTGTTTCCCCTAGCCTGTGATTAATAATAAATTATGATTTCCATGCAATGGATTGCAAATATTTTAAATGTATTATTGTTTACTTTTAAATTCTAACACTAGCTGTGGGGTGAAGCCTTAAAGTACAAGCCATGATATTATCACTAGTGGAATGAGAGGAGGTCCTAATAAAACAAAGGACCTCAAGCCTTATTCATATTACTCCCCTTATCCCTGATTTCAAGAAAAATAAGTTAATGAGGCAGGTTGGTAGTTGAAGAACCAACCACCCCAATGAATGGAAGTATGGAGGGATGTCAGAAGGGACAAGAAGTGGTCAGCTAGAGGACAGTAGGAAAGATCACCACGGGTCCCCAGGATTGACCCGCAAGATTCCTTATGATAGAAGAAATAGAAGGACATGTTGAGAACCTTCCTAAGTCATGTGTGCATCCAAGATATGCATCAAGAGAGAACTAGAGAAGGGTGGGGCCTATGAATAAGGGAGATGTTGAAAAGAATGTAGGAGTGTGTGAATTAGAGGGACCAAAGAACCCTGTTATTGGATAAATCCGTAGGTGTGGACACTAACCGATCTCCCTAGATCCACCTGGATCTAGAACAAAGAAAGACAGAACATGACTCTTTCCCTAGATTTTTAACCATTGAATTAACTAGGAGGCAAGAACAAATAACATACCTTATTATCTCTTCCTATGGTCTTTGTTGCTCCTGCTTCACTCCAGTTCTCTCGTGCAGCCAAGACCAAGACAACACAAACCAACCAAAGTGAATAAAGCATAATATATTCAATGGTTAACCTATGTGTATGATCAAGGAATTACACAATAAAGTGAAAATAGCTTTATGGGGAAGAATCATATTACTGTATCATATTAAATGTGAAAGAGAGATTAAAACCATGGCCTTGATGTCGTAAGGTCCCTTCCAACTGTCCTTCGTTCCCCCCACACTTCTTGCTCCAAGGATTATGAAACCATAGATCTGATAGCTACTCACAATCTATCTTGACAAAGCAAATCTCAAAGCCACTCCAACCAAGCTGATAATTCCAAGCCAATCAAGNCGGCATCCAAAACCCTAACCCAATGACTTGGATTAGTCCAAAACCCTAATTCCTTAACCGAAAATAGAAAACCATCGGCAAAAACCATGTGCCGAAAAACCACCTAATATCATGTGGTCCCGGAAATATGTCGGCCCGAAACCGGTGAAAATATGTCGGCCCAAATTTTTTTTTTCGGGGGCGCTGCCCTCGAACCCCCGCGCGGGGGGCTCCACCCCCCTCTTACCCCCCTGCGCGCCCGACGCAGGTGCTCAGACACTACTACTCGTGCAAAGAATATAACACATACCCAACACGTAAGGCAATCTTCTACAGGACAAAGAATCAATATCAATTCACTAAAGCAGGTCATGATTATGTGGTTCATGCTCATCATGTTAAAGAAAATAAAACACTTCAAACAATGGAACAATTAAAGAAGGCAGTGCAAGCAAGCAACAAACCAATAATTGTTTCAAATGAAATAATTGATCTTAAGCAAGAACAAGACATGGTTTTCGAATGGAAAATCAATCATAAGTTGCTTCAAGATAAGCTCATGTCGTGCAGATATATAAAATATATCATCTCATTTGCAGTCGTCTTTTTGATGTTGTCATTAGCAATGTTTTCTACATGGATGATAGTGGCTTCAGTAAGATGTAACAGGGTTCAAATGGATAACAATATACTATCAGTTTTCATGATTGTGTTACAGTTGATCTTGATGAGACAGGTGCACAGGACAGATTTCAGAGACAGAGAGCAAGCTAGGTGGCCTATCCTGAGCTTGTTGACTGGTTAGTAACCTTTTGGGGACCAAAAGGTCTTTTTGTGGGGAGGTGTGATCCGAAATCAGATCCAGAAGCCTGATAGGGCTTGAAAAATGCTCAAAAATGAAAGTGCTTAGAATGCGACGAAACCTATACCATTGTGTCCGTCTCATCTTCCTGATTTCGACGGTATATTTACTTTGTCAAATGGGCTCCGTATGGAGAAGATATCGCGTTCTGTCCGAAAAGCCAAACAGGAAAAAAAAAGGATGACTGTACAGTCCGTAAAGTCCACGTGTCATGTTGACTGTGCAGACCGTACGGTCCATACAGATGATGTGGCAAACCCAGAAGGCGACACATGGAAGCTCTAGGAGATGACACGTGTCAGGAAGATTTGGGCGTACGGGCATACAGCTGGACCTATCTTGAGGTGACACGTGTCACCACTGTAAGGGTGACACGTGGCATGGGATGACATTAGCAGCTGACATGGCAGGTTGACAGAGCAGTACGATAGGGATAACGTGGCAAGGTGACATGGCAGTATGGTCAATAGGTGGCAAGCATATGGTCCAATTAGCAGCTAACACATGGCGTGTTTGTGGTTGGTGGTTAAGGTGCCACGTGGCCCAGTCGTGGGCTGCCACATGGCACCCCATTGTTGGCTATTGGTTTATATGTAAAATTTTATGGGTTAATGGGAGTCAAACCGGTGACCTCCCCTCCGGTTGTGGACTGGCAGGGCTGGGCTAACCGCCCTCCCAACCGGTGGTGCTTGTTTACCATTCGGTGCAAAATGTATTTAAGTTTGTTTGAAACTTTGGGCGGAGGCAGAAAGGACTGGGGCTTAGCCCTAGCCCTTTGCATTCGGCGTATTACCATATAACCATGCCACACAGGAACGAGAGTCAATATGATAGAGCGCGCGGGAGGGGGTAAGCCCTCGGATCCCGGGAGGTTACCATAAGACCCGGGGCTACATCTACAAGAGAGCGGGAGGTTACAACTTAACCCGTGGACTTATGCTATAACCGAGAGCCACGACTAGGGGGTTAGTGCCAAAAGGGGGTCAATGCATGAGCGCTCGGCCACATGGCCCCCCATACGACCAAGAATAAAGGAGCCCACACGGGAATCAGGGGCCTGTGCCTGATTTTTGGTCAAATTTGGGTTTTATGCCATAGTTTTGGGTTTTTTATTGTTAAATAGCGTATTTTTAGTTAATTCTCCCCATTTTTGGGGGATATTGGCTATTTTTGGAGCCCAAATTCTTGGAGGAAGTTGGAGATGAGCAACCAAATTCAAGGCTATATAAACTAGGCCTGTTTGAGGCCATGGGAGGGCAGTCAGAGCAGAGTTATGCTGAAGAAAAACCAAGCCAAAGCCATTTTGATGCAGAGAATCTTTTGAGGAGGAGACAATGTCGGATCATTTCTGGGAGCTCCAGACGTCCGTTTTGCGTGCCGTTTTTTTTGCAGGGTTCTTGAGATCTAGAAGAACATGACTAGATTAATATTTTAGCCATTTGGCATTGCAGCGATGTAATTTTGATCTTTTGAACAGAAATAAAGAAACCTCCCCCACAGAGACAAAGGCTCGAAGACGTAGGCAAAGTTGTGCCGAACTCCATTATCAATCTGCGTGTTATGGTTTTCTATTTATTCTTTCATTTCAGATCTGCAAATGTGTATATGGCTGTTATAATTTCTCTTCTTTCCTCATTCTTTCACTAAGTTTCACAAATGGTTAATTAACGCATGCAAAATTAAAACTCAACCATAGTCATTTAAAAGATCCTACGGATCAGTAACAGAGGCTGAGAGATCCATCGCGATTGCCAAAAAGGAACAGTTCATCGCACAAACATGCAAGATGCAGGAAACACATGAAAAAATTCAAGTCTAGCGCAAACTGGAAAAAGAGCAGGAAAAACTTGCAGAAGCTTGACCGAAGATTCGAAAGGTTGCACCCGACCTACCCGAAGCCAGTGATGTAGGCAAGCCAGATCAATAGATCGAGTTGTTACAAGAATCTTGGACACAAATCACTACTCACATTGAGAAACTTCAAGCGAAGCTACAAAATGTCCAGCAGGAAGCAGAACAACAACCTCAACAACTGCAGGAACATATGCAGAAGATAATATTGCAAGGTAACAATGCCCGAGCAACACTGCATAAGCACATGACGGACTGCACAAAAATATTCAAGGAAGTCAGCGATTAGATGGGCATCATCGCTCAATGGAATAAAGTCTCGGAGGAAGTGCGTACAAAGATCTAGGTGTTGAATGAAGAAGTTGTGGCAACAATGGACCTTGTTAGTCCCTAAAGTTGCACTTGACTATGAGAGGGGAAGCTAGGGCATCATTCATTTATTGCTAAGTATTTTTAAGGTTTTATGATTTGGTTTTTTGTAGGGTGGTTGAAAATTGGGTCAATATTATAGCATGACATGAAAATCAAGATCAAAACATAGCATATCCCACTAGCTGAATAATAGGTAGACACATAGATGGAATAAACCAATTTAAGAAAAAGGAAGATGAAGTCTTCAATTTGTCAACTTCACAAGAGTTCTCATCTCATTATATCATAAAGAAACAAGACTATCAGCTTGATATCATGACTTGAAAGTTATCTCTATAGCAAAATTTTCACTGTATAAATTAACAATCAAGAATCAAAATGCATTGCAATCTGAATAATAAATTCAAGCATGAACAAAGAAATAACAGAGTAGAAAAAAGAAGGTCTAACCATCCATATGCCTTTGCTATTAAGTGTCAATAGAACATAAATGCCTTTTTACAATAAGTTCCACAAAAAGACTCTCTGGATCTCCAAATTTTCGACCTGAACATGGTCTCTCTTCGGTCTATTTAAACTATCTATAAAAACTTGCAAATCCTATCATCTAGTACAACCTTTAATGACTAGAATAAAAAAGTATCCAACTCCTAAGGTTTTCACCCAAAGAGAGCTTCTACTACCCCAAAATAGATCACAGCTCAACAACTTAATATAGAAAATATTGCTAGCATTACATTTGACTCTACAAAATAGGAATTTTGTTTGATTCTGTAAAACAAATCGAAGTCTTAGCATTTCATTGACCAAAACGAGTAGGCTTTTGCCATATTTCATGGAAAGTATTTAAACATGATTGTAACAAATCTCCATGTTACCTTTAGGATATAATCACAACAGTGGCTTTGGCATTTTTCTGCTTGAGCTTTGTGGTTAGCACAACATTGTGCCAGTAGAGTTTGAAATTAATCTCCCCGAGTTCTTTAAGCAATGCCCTTTGCTCTTTCTTCTTGTTTTTAAGACCTTGAATCCTCTCTTGCTGGAGAGAATTCCATTGTTCTATCTGTGCCTTCTCCTTCTTTAATTGCTTTATTGTTTTTTGAAATTCCTTGATCTTTTCCTTATCAGTTCTAATCTTAACTCTGAATCCTGAGCATTCTTCAGAAGGTGCAATTTAATTTAGGTCTAAGGCAACACTAGGTTCCTTGGCTTTAACCTGGTACTTTGAGACTAATTCTGAGCTATGTTCTTCCTTGGAACTTGATGAATCTAAAGCTCTAGGTACATCTGGTAAGTGATCCGAGTCTTCCAAGTAATCTTGTTTTTCTTCAGGGAATTCACTGATTCCGTTAGCCATCTCTTTGGCTTTTGCTAATCTAGTTGAAGCTCTCGTTACAGGGCCTGTAGGTTGTGTAAGTATTCATTTTCTTTTGCTAACAAAATTCTTGGGAAACGGGGTCCTTTTCGCCCTTTTCCTAGTACTTGCCTCAACATCCTCAGAATCATCTTCTATGATTATGGTGTTTTCTTCTTTGATTGACGGATTGAACATTGCCTTTGACTTCAGCTTATACTTGTTGGCAACCCTGGTCGAATTTCTTCGAGGTTTCTGTGATACACACACACCTTTAACCTTTTTTCCTTTGATTGTAGCGCTCCTTTTGCTGGTTGATGGCATTTCAGACTTGACTGTAGTTTAAGCAACAATATCATTATCTGAATTTGTTTCCACTTTAACATCTTCCTTAGGAAACATTTCAATTTCGGGCTCCCATCTAGGTCTTTTACTTATGCTCCTCCTAGTCACCTTGATATTAGAAGACTGATATTTCACAGGGTTTTCATCAGAAATATCTCGGCTCTGTGTGATGGTCTTCTTCCCTCTTCCCTCTTCCTTTTTTTGTTCTTATTGGACTGAGTGATAGGGTTTAAGGATTGCATGATCCATCTCCAGGGCTTCTGTAATTCGTTCAAAGAAGACATGACTAGGGTTTTAATCAAAACTTGATGGAACAGACTGCTCTTAGCATTGGTAGAAAGTGGATGCACTTTCTTGGACATTTTTTTCAAGATTTTAAGCAAAAAATAAGGGAGATTTAAAGGGTAGTCACCATTTAAGTGCATTAGTATTCTGATATGGTAGATATAGACCAATGAAAACCTTCCTTCGTAGGTGATGTACCTGTGAATTATGACCAGAGCAGTGTGCCATTTGGGTCGAACCCAGCTGCGAGGTATTCCCCTTCTCCAATCCAGATTCTACTTATCTGGAAGGAGGAATTGATTTACAAATTTAGTAACCACGTACTCTTTCTTCCACCATCTTTCCCCTCCAACCATGAGCCTGCAAGCCTTTGCGATAATCTGCTCTATTACCAACATCAATATCTTACCGATTTCGACCTCGTGACCATAGAAATTCAGAGTGAACTCTATGGAAACCTACTCATCGTAACCCTGAAAAGTGGTGAGAAACTCAAACCACCCGACATCTTTGAACCTTTGAGCCATTTGAGGATAGGCTTCAAGAAGTTCAACACCTTCTGGTTCTATTCTCGTAACCTATCCGCTCCTCTTTGGCGCCATCAAACACAATTCTGCAACTGTTGTCTTCGCGTTCCAAATTCGGCACCTGCAATTGTTAATGTATAACGTTGCTTTGAATGGATACCTTCATTCCTCATTTCAAGTCTGAAATAAGCCAACTTGAACAGGTAACATATAATGATCATCAAGCAATGGGTAATTTGAATTGAGTCCTGCGCGTGTACACAACAATTAGATTCTGAAACCGTCAGATTTGGAAATGATTTCCAAGCTTTCATGGATGCATATAGACTCTCAATCCACGATTCATTTCATCATAATGAAATTGAGATGGTAGGCACATATCATGGCATGATTATTTGGCGCTACGGAAATAGGTTTATTCCCATAGCACGTTTAACAACTTAACAAAACTTGAAAATTTGAAATCCAAACAACATATAAGGAGACACCTCAATCTTAAACAATGTCGTTTCAAAATCAAACTTAAATAAATCATCAAAGACTGTAATGCAAACCACAAAATACCAAAATCAAAAAATGGAAAACAACTGAAAATGAAAAATGAAGAATGGGTAATGGAGGGTTTAGGACAAGGGTTTCTCACTAAACCAAGACAAAATTAGAGACTAACATTCGCTCCTTTTGGGGATGGAGTTTTGATACTAAACTCCAATAACTGTAGACCATTGCCTTTCCTTTATCTCTGATTCATTGATTCCCCTGCAACTGTCAATCTTTTATTCTCAGTATAATTGTAAAAACAAGTCCATTGGGTATATGGAGTCTTTATTGAAAAGAAAACCTACTGTACTAACTCTAACCTGACGAGCCTTTAGATGAAATAGTGCTTCAAGAACCTCCCATTTACTGGGCCCCCAAAAATTTTAGTGTTGTCTAAATTATGTAGGAGAAAAGTGTTATTGTTCATTTCCTTGGTTATCCTGAAAAGACCATACCATAGATTATCGAACTTTCCATGTTTTTCTTTATTCTCTCTCTTGGCGTCCCATCTCAGCACCAAGTCACCTTCATTGAAAATATCTTTCTTAGTTCCTTTATTGAATGTAGCCTTGATTTTGT
The DNA here is from genome assembly GCA_010110895.2 of Picea sitchensis. Lineage (NCBI taxonomy): Eukaryota > Viridiplantae > Streptophyta > Pinopsida > Pinales > Pinaceae > Picea > Picea sitchensis. Next base: position 119,476 of record SNQJ01S0075248.1, on the reverse strand, counting down.
TCTGATGAGCAGTAGCTTTCTGGTTAACCTGTTCTTTGGCCTACTGAACTTCAATCAGCTGAAAAATTCTTCTTCAGACATCATTGGGTTCTTCCTGTTCTTCTTGTAGAAACTTTAAGACTGGCAATCCCAATTGAGTTGGAAGGATAACTTCTATCCCATATATCATCTGGAAGTGAGATGTCCCAATATCCTTCTTGTTGCTGATACGATCAACCCAGAGAGCAAACTTTAACTTAGAATCCCATGCTTTTTTATTTTCTGCCAGTAATTTTTTGATAATTCTTATCAGTGTCATATTGGAAGATTCAGCCAATCCGTTCCCTTGGGGGTAGTAGGGAGTAGAATGAACCAATTTGATATTATAATTATTGCAGAATTCAATCATGGAATTCGACTTAAAAGCATGTGCATTATCAGTGACTAGTTTTTTAGGATAGCCAAACCTGGAAAAAATGTATCCCTCTAAAAATTCCATGATTATCTTGTCTATGGTATTCCGAGTCGGAATTGCTTCTATCCACTTTGTAAAATAATACGTAGCTGTAAGAATCCATCTATGTTGTCCCGAGGACGCAGGATTAATCTCTCCAATGAAATCTAATCCCCATTGTTGAAATGGTCCATGGGTGATGATTGGTTTCAGAGGCAGAGATATAAGTTTTTGCTTCCCAGCAAATTTCTGACAAGGTTCACATGCCCTGACCTGAGAAAAAATATCTGAGAATAGAATTGGCCAGTAATAGCCTGCTCTAAGAATTTTGAAGCTAGTAGCCTTCCAATGATGATGGCCTCCACATACACCGTGATGCAGATCTTGAAATATTTGTTTAGCTTCCTTTTCATCCACACACCTCAACAGAAAACTGTTGGGGTCCTTCCAAAACAAGGTCTGATCAACAATACAATACTTTACAGCTCTCAACTTTAATGATCTGTATTTTGATTTATCCAACTCTAGGGGAGATTGAAAATTTAGCAGAAAAAATACAATATCTTTGTACCATTCTGAAGAAAAATATTTGTTGTTTATTTGTAAATCAATTTCTTCAATCTGGACAGAAGAGTTCAGTGTCATGTCCGAAAGATGATATAATCCAATCGCTTTGCAATTGGATTCTTTCATTAATTTGGCAAGGCCTTGTCCCTTTATCAGTTGAGTAGGCTTTATGGTGAGATTATATTCCAGGATTTTGGTTATCCATTTCCCTCGCTTACCTTCAAAATTAGGCTGAACCAATATTTCTTTGACTGCACTGCTTGGGACATAAGCTACAATTTTAGATTGAAGAATATACACTCTGAATGACTTTAAGGCCTTCACTAAAGCATAGGCCTATTTTTCCATTAGATCATACTTCAATTCATAGTCCCTGAGAGTTTTTCTAAAGAAAGAGATAGGCTGCTCGTGGCCTTGCTCATTTCTTTGCAGAAGAACAACAACTATTGTATTTTCTGATGCAAATAAAAAAATCATGAACTCTTTAGAAAAATCTAGGCTAGTCAGAACAGGTGCCTGAACAATAGCCCGTTTGATCCTTTCGAAGGATTCTCTTGCTTCCGAAATCCACTTAATTTCTGCATCCTTTTTCAACATGTCAGTGATGTATTTGACAATCTCTGCAAAGTTAGGTATAAACCTCCTTAAAAAAATAATCTTACCAATGAAGGACTGAATGGACTTTTTATTTCTTGGAATATTGATTAGCTGAATAGCCTTTACTCTTTCCGGATCTATTTTAATTTCTTCAGGTGAAACGATGTGTCCAAGAAGCTTTCCTTCCTCCATGGAAAAATGTGATTTTTGGGGATTGAGTGATAGGCTGTACTTCCTGCATTTCTCAAAGGTTTGCTTCAAGTGCTGTAAATGTTCTTCATCGAATGCTGAAAATACAGTGATGTCATCAAGGTAAATAACTACAAACCTATCTTTATCCCCAATGAAAGCTATGTCCATAGCCCTTTGAAATGTAGCTCTAGCATTCATCAACCCAAAAGGCATCTTTTCGTACATAAAGGTGCCCTAAGGAGTGGTAAAAGCTGTTTTCTTTTTGTCTTCTTTCATTACTGATATTTGATTGTACTCTGAATATCCATCAAGCATAGAAATTCTCTTTGCACTAACAACTTTCTGTAAGATATAATCAATTTTTGGTAATGGACAATTGTCTTTTAGAGAGCACCTATTTAGATTTTGGAAGTCTACACAAAGCCTTATCTCTCCGTTCTTTTTCCTGACAGGCACAAGGTTTGCTACCCATTCTGAATATCTTAGTGACACTATGATTTTTGCTTCTAGCAGCCTTTTCAGCTCCCTTTCTATTATAGGTAACAATAAAGGATTAAATTGTCTATATTTCTACTTAATGGGTTTTGATCCACGTTTCAGAGGAATTTTGTGATGAATAATCTCTGTATCAAACACTTTCAGATCTTCATAAGACCAGGAAAATATATCTGAATATTGTTTCATTAATTCAACATATGCTTCTTTCTATTTTTGTGACAGTTTCCTAGATATCTTTACCAACCTGGGATTTGCATCCGAACTAATGTCACAGTCTTCCACATCTGTTTCTTCTGTTTGGACAACAACCTTCCTGGAAACATCATTATGATCAAACAAACTTTCTAATGGAACCAAACCCTTGGGTAGATGGTTTGTCTTTAGTTCAATGATTTTTTGACCAGCAATAGTATCTTGAAGAACTTTTGCAGTGTGTATTTTTGCTTCTGCATTTTCTTCATCTTGATCAATTGAAATGTTAGAAAACTCTTCAATGGTTTTCAAAAATCTGTAAATTTCCTCATCATCTTTAAAAACCTACCAATGTTTTATATTATCCAGAATGGAGGGTCTATGTCTGACTTCAACTTCAAACTTCAGATTAGGAAACATTGGAGTTTTAAAGTTGCTTTCTGCAATTGCCAAAGAGTCAGCCTGCTGATTTAAATCCCTGTGAACAAACGTAATATTGAATGCCAAGAAGAAATTATCCACATAATCCCACACCTCATTTCTGTATTGTTTCAATCTTTGCTGTTTGGTTTGATATATATTCCTGTCCTAGTGAACAATAAGTTTGGAATCTCCAAAAACATACAACTTATCTATACCCATATCTCTTGCATCTTTCAAACCTAACAACAAAGATTCATACTCATTGATATTATTAGTGGTGTCAAATTCAAGTTTATATGACATAGGAATAACCTCCTTGGTAGGGGAAATGAAGACAATACCAGCTCCTGAACCTTCTTTAGAACAAGCCCCGCCAAAGTACATTTTCCAAACAAAATTGTCTTCACTATCTCCCACTGTAGTTGTTGAATTTCTGACTGATACTTCTATCATTTCTTCATTCATATGAAAAATAGAAGAGCCAAGATCATCTTCTACAACATATATAGGATGATTAGTGGGATTATTGTGATCACTTACCAAATACGCCAATCTGACTTCTCTGTATAATCTTTGTTGTTCCCCACCAAAAACAGGTATGGTTGCATAGCTAAGGTCCATCTGCAAAGTGCCACCTACCTTCTTAGCCCAAGATCTCGAAAGAAGCATTCCAAATTTTGGTGGTATGTCAGCCACGATAACATCTAATACCACACTTTTCATAGGTAATTGGGAAAGAGTTACAACCACATATTTCATAAGTCCAAGACATTTGAATTTCTTGGAATCAAAAGAATAAAGATCATGGTATGGTCTAGTAATGTCCAACCCTAATTCTTCCATCACCACCTTAGGCGTGAAATTATGTGAAGCACCAGAATCCATTAAGAAATTGTGCAATATCTTGTCATGGATATTTAGTGAAATGTAAAATGGTGGAGAGGCATCAATTATGTCTTCAATGTGAGGTCCAATCGTAATGGTAGGGTTTTCATCCTCAAGGTTGACTGTATCTGAGAAGGTGACATGAGCTGGAGCCTATATAGCCTTAAGGACAATTTTTCTGAAGGGTTCTGTTTTCTGGAGTTCTAATAATGGTATTGGAATTTTTATTTTGTTGATTTCATGTTCTAAATTGAAAACATAAACATTTTTATCTGGTTCCCTTATGTCAACAATGCTATCCTTGGTAGGTTGCTTCAATGGTTGATCAGCTTGGACATTGGGAACACCTTTGATCACCCCTGTTTTAATTGGATGTCTCTGAAGGTTTTATCTCCTCTGGAATTTTACCATACATCTGGTTGAACCTTTTGGTAAAACCAGGTATTGATTCACCTGGTTTCCTCCTTAAAGCAATGAATTCAATAATGTAGTATTGAAAGTATTTTTTATCTGCCCAATGATTGAGAAAGGCCTCATCTAAAGCTACAATATCAACTATTGAATTAGCAGGAAAACTCCTGAACCACTTTCTTGCTTCCCCATTTAAACTCTATACAAATAATCTCATCCACACATCAACATGCTCTACATTGAAATTGTCTGCAAAACTATAAAACAAACTCAAATTCTCTTCAGGAGTAATTGATCCATCTCCATTAAATCTGGGCAAATATTTCATATAATCATTTGGTGGAAAAGCACATGACTTGTGGGAGTACCAGCGGAGCGTACCTAGCTGCAACTATTTGGTCCATTCTGTCTGCAGCCGTATTAGCTGTATTTAGAGCTATGGGAGTGAGCAAGATTGGTGATGCTGTAGGTGAAAGGGTCCCTTCTATATTACAGCTTATATGTACTGTCACTAACTTTTGATCTTCAACAGATGGAGATTTCTCTTCTGGACTATGATTAACTAATGGGCTGAGAAATAGAGGATTATCAAAAGAAAAATAATGTGATCCAAAAGCCTCAAATGAGAAAGATTCAAAAGATGATGAAGGTTTCTCTGGTTCACGCTTAACACTTGTGCTAGGACCTCTCGAATTTTCAGTTACAGGAAAGAAGTCTGGATATTCCTGTTTGATGAGTTCAATAAGCAACTTATTTTGTTCTGGATTTAATTATGAAACATTTGAAGGGAATGAAACTATATCAGACACAACAACAGGATTAATTTCACTTTCGGGTTTCAAATCTTCATTTGATTGGGTTTTGATGATTTCAGAAGATTTTGCTTGAGGATTTTCTGAAGAAAATTTCCCTTTTGAAATTAAATACTGACTAGAAATAACTTTAGGTTTTCTTAGTATCTTTTTAGGATCTGGTACTGCTGCTACAGGCTCGGGATCTGGATTTTTCCTGGTTACTGGTCTCTTATTAGATGATGGAGGATTTAGAGGAATTTTAGGTCCTTTACCTTCTCTGTTAGGAGCCAGAATTACCACAGAGGAGTCGCCAGGTGAATAATCATAGTCTTTAGATAATGTTCAAAATCTTGTTCACCATCAAGATCTAAATCTCAACTTGTCGTTTCCCCAGGGAAGATATCTTCGTTTCTTCATCCTTGTCAACGACGCCAAAAATGTTAGTCCCTAAAGTTGCAATTGACTGTGAGAGGGCAAGCTAGGGAATCATTCATTTATTGCTAAGTATTTTTAAGGTTTTATGATTTGGTTTTTTGTAGGGTGGTTGAAAACTGGGTCAAGATTACAGCATGACATGAAAATCAAGATCAAAACATAGCATATCCCACTCGCTAAATAATAGGTACACACATAGATGGAATAAACCAATTTAAGAAAAAGGAAGATGAAGTCTTCAATTTGTCAAATTCACAAGAGTTATCATCTCATTATATCATAAAGAAACAAGACTATCAGCTTGATATCATAACTTGAAAATTATCTCTACTACAAAATTTTCACTGTATAAATTAACAGTCAAGAATCAAAATGCATTGCAATCTGAATAATAAATTCAAGCATGAATAAAGAAATAACATAGTATAAAAAAGAAGGTCTAACCATCCATATTCCTTTTCTATTAAGTGTCAATAGAACATAAATGCCTTTTTACAATAAGTTCCACAAAAAGGTTCTTTGGATCTCCAAATTTCCGACCTGAACATGGTCTCTCTTCAGTCTATTTAAACTATCTATAAAAACTTCCAGATCCTATCATCTAGTATAACCTTTAATGACTAGAATAAAAAAGTATCCAACTCCTAAGGTTTTTCACCCAAAAAGAGCTTCTACTACCCCAAAATAGATCACAGCTCAACAACTTAATATAGCAAATATTTCTAGCATTACATTTGACTCTACAAAATAGGAATTTTGTTTGATTCTGTAAAATAGATTGAAGTCTTAGCATTTTATTGACCAAAACGAGTAGGCGTTTGCCATATTTCCTGGAAAAGATTTAAACATGATTGTAACAAAATCTCCATGTTACCTTTAGGATATAATCACAGCAGTGGATTTGGCATTTTTCTACTTGAGCTTTGTGGTTAGCACAACATTGTGCCAGTAGAGTCTGAAATTAATCTCCCTGAGTTCTTTAAGCAATTCCCTTTGCTCTTTATTCTTCTTTTTAAGACCTTGAATCCTCTCTTGCTGGCGAGCATTCCACTGTTCTATCTGCACCTTCTCCTTCTTTAATTGTTTTATTGTTTTATGAAATTCCTTAATCTTTTCCTTATCAGTTCTAATCTTAACTAAAATCCTGAGCATTCTTCAGAAGGTGCAGTTTCATTCAGGTCTAAGGAAACACTAGGTTCCTTGTCTTTAACCTAGTACTTTGAGACTAATTTTGAGCTATGTTCTTCCTCGGAACTTGATGAATCTAAAGCTCCAGGTACATCTGGTAAGTGATCTGAGTCTTCCAAGTAATCCAATTTTTCTTCAGGGAATTCAGTGATACCTTTAGCCATCTCTTTGGCTTTTTCTAATCTAGTTGAAGCTCTCATTAAAGGGCCTGTAGGTGGTGTAAGCATTCCTTTTCTTTTGCTGACAGATTTCTTGGGCAACAGGGTCCTTTTCACCCTTTTCCTAGTACTTGCTTCAACATCTTCAGAATCATCTTCTATGATTATGGTGTTTTCTTGTTTGATTGACGTATTGAACATTGCCTTTGACTCCAGCCTATACTGTTGGTAAGCCTGGTCGAATTTCTTCGAGGTTTCTATGATACAGACACACCTTTAACCTTTTTTCCTTTGATTGCAATGCTCCTTTTGCTGGTTGATGGCATTTCAGACTTGACTGTAGTTTGAGCAAAAAGATCATTATCTAAATCTGTTTCCACTTTAACATCTTCCTCAGGAAACGTTTCAATTTCGGGTTCCCATCTAGGTCTTTTACTTCTGCTCCTCTTATTCACCTTGATATCAGAAGACTCATCTTTCAAAGGGTTTTCATCAAAAATATCTCGGCTCTGTGTGATGGTCTTCTTCCCTCTGCCTTTTTTCTGCTTATTGGACTGAGTGATAGGTTTAAGGATTGTGTGAGCCAGCTCCAGGGATTCTATAATTCGTTCAAAGCAAACGTGACTAGGGTTTTAATCAGAACTTGATGGAATAGGATGCTTTTAGCATTGGTAGAAAGTTACTGCACTTTCTTGGACATTTTTGTCAAGATTTTAAGCAAAAAATAAGGGAGATTTAAAGGGTAGTCACCATTTAAGTGCATTAGTATTCTGATATGGTAGATATAGACCATTGAAAACCTTCCTTCATAGATGATGTACCTGTGAAATATGACCAAAGCAGTGTGCCATTCAGGTCGAACCTAGCTGCGAGGTATTCCCCTTCTCCAATCCAAGTTCTGCTTATCTGGAAGGAGGAATTGATTTACAAATTTAGTAACCATGTACTCTTTCTTCCACCATATTTCCCCTCCAACCAAGAGCCTGCAAGCCTTTGTGATAGTCTGCTATGTTACCTGCATCAACATCTTACCGATTTTGACCTCATGACCATCGAAATTCAGAGCGAACTCCATGGCAACCTGCTCATTGTAACCCTGAAAAGTGGTGAGAAACTCAAACCACCTGGTGTCTTTGAACCTTTGAGCCATCTGAGGATAGGCTTCAAGAAGTTTAACACCTTTTGGTTCTATTCTGGCAACCTGTCCGCTCCTCTTTGGCACCATCAAACACAATTATGCAATTATCGTCTTCGGGTTCCAAAATCGGCACCTGCAATTTTTAATGTATAACGTTGCTTTGAATGGATACCTGCATTCCTCACTGCAAGTGTGAAATAAGCCAACTCGAACAGGTAACATATAATGATCATCAAGCAACGGGTAATTTGAATTGAGTCCTATGCGTGTACACAACAATTTGATTCTGAAACTGTCAGATTTGGAAATGATTTCCAAGCTTTCATGGACACATACGGACTCTCAATCCATGATTCGTATCATCATAATGAAATTGAGATGGCAGGCGCATATCATGGCATGATTATTTGGCCCTACGGGAATAGGTTTATTCCCGTAGCATGTTTAACAACTTAACAAAACTTGAAAATTTGAAATCCAAACGGCATATAAGGAGACACCTCAATATTAAACAATGTCTTTTCAAAATCAAACTTAAATAAATCATCAAAGACTGTAATGCAAACCACAAAATACCAAAATCAAAAAATGGAAAACAACTGAAAACGAAAAATGAAGAATGGTTAATGGAGGGTTTAGGACAAGGGTTTCTCACTAAACCAAGACAAAATTAGAGACTAACAGACCCCATGGAGAAACAACAAAAGTTCAACCAAATTCAACAGGTCGACAATGAACTGAATACACTCTATGAGTCACAGTCCATAGCCAAGAAAGAGATATGTAACTTTTGACCTATCATCCACACAACCCACATGAAAATGATTCAAGTCGACGCAAAAACAGATTCCGAGTGGAACTCGTTGGTTGCATCCAAGCCAAAGGAGTACAACAAAGAGATGACCCAACAGTTTCTGGCAGAAGCATCACTCCTCGCTTGGAAATGGCAGGACAAGGTTGAAATATTTCAAGGAGTAAAGCACAGAGCATTGGAGTTGGTACCAGAATTGGGCCCTTCATTTGAGGAGGTAAAGGAAGAAAAAGAATAAACAAAAGAGCTCAAAGAAGAAGAAAAGACGGATAAGGGAAACCAACATATGCTCCTGGGGGATGTGAAATAACCAAGCACTTGAATCGAGGATGAGTCAAGGATTGTGGTCAGAGCTTGTTGGGCCCTTCATTTTTGGGAAGGAATTGCACAAGTTTTGACTAAACCCTAGTTGGAAAAACATCATCAGAGGCTAGGAGAAAGAGTAACAAAAAGTAGTTGCGAAAGTCAGCGCAACGCCAGCTAAGCAACAAACAGTTGCAACAGAACAAGAAAGTGTGGAAACTGAGAAGGAAGACACAACCCAACTATACATAGGGCAGAACATAATTGTAAAAGGGTTGGTTGATGCACTCATTGTTGTTTGTTCATCTATTGGTTCATTAGTGCATGGGTAGTCGGTTGGGTTGAGTTGAGTCAGGTTGGTCAGATTCGCCTAGATTTTGGGATTAGTTGTTGATAATTGTTGTAAGTCGAAAGAAGACAAGTCTGAGTCTGTAATGAATTGGACCTATCAGTTAGAGAATTAGAGCTCTGTGACATGAGTCTAGAGTCTAGAGTCTGTGTTGAGCCCCACTATGTAATTCTGAGTCTGTAGTCAGAGAAAGATCCTAAAGATAATATGAAGCTGGACCAAATTTCAAATATGTTGCATCTTTGTATGTTTACTTCTTCATTACAGTGTTTCTTTATGGCTTATGATTTCTATTTGATGGTTCAATGTTTAAATGATTGCTCACAAGGTAAGTAGGTCTGATTCCTGCATTTATATGTTTCAGATCTGTTAATGTCTCTTGCGCAAGAACAAGAATGAGTTTTGCATGCTCTATGGATCCTCTTTAGTCTTCTCCCTACCCTTCCCTATCTATCTACCTCAACAACGCTTCAGGTGAGACTTCTTCTCTTCGGAGGAAATGAAAATTCTAACGCTCTAGACTACATGATACCTTTTGTTGGTAACCTGAGAAGGACCCTGGTCTGATCAAATTCGTGCCAATAGGATCCATGAAATCAAGAATACTATAGCAAAGAGACAATACAGTCTAGATCTATGTCATGAACTCAATCATAGCCACCAAAAAATACAATGTGGATCTATGACACAACATACAAGTGTCAGGAAAACAATGAGCACTAAGGAGAGTGCCCTTAAGTCTTCATATACAAGTGATATAATCCAACACAACTTGGGAGGGGATGCTGTAATGGAATGATGTGTCCCCAAACCCAAGGTATTCATACCAAACCCCGATGGTACAGGTCTACAACATGTGAATAAATGAGTTGATTTCGAGCATGGTAGAAATTGTCTGATTACTGGTCATTGATGTTTACCGTTAACAGACACGAGGGGACCCACCAATGAGGAAGATGGACCCCAAGGTACCTAGTACAATATAGAGAGTGTGAATAGAGGATCTGATGTTGAACACTGATAGAATTAATCGATCATGAGTTAATGATGAAAAACCACTATCGATCACGAGGAGGCATACCACTAAGGACTGCAAGCTCCAAGGTACTAGATAGTTTCTAGATCCTTGTCTTATATAATGTGTTGAAGTCAATAGGAAGAGATCCATTGAAGGAGGGCGTTGATTTATCCCACATCAATTGACATGACACAAAAACCAAGAGATGATGTGAAGAGAGAGGAGAAAAGTACAACTGACATAGGGATGGATGACTTGGAAAGTCAACAAAATAGTAGATGGTCAACTCAAGCTTAAATTTCCCTTGAACATATAGCACAAAACCATGGTGACGTGGAAGCAAGACACAAGATCTGGATGAATATAGTGCAACAACACATGAGGCATTGAAAAAATCTCCATGATGACTGGAAGAGTAGCAATTCATAGGAGTATATCTGACTCGTATTACTGGAATGGATCCTAGGAAAGATAAAACCCAACATAATGATGATGACTCAAATAGGTGCCATGTTCAAGGGTGACTCGAGTGAGGATGCCATTTTGAGAATAGACCAATGGTGAAAAACCTCCACTCTTTTTTTTTTTGTATTTTTCATCTCCTTCATGGTTTAACGAGCATGAAAGAATGACACAAGCATGCTCAGTCTCTTTCATGGTTTAACGAACATGAAAGAGTTACCCAAGTAAGCTTGATGTTATTTTTGCAATTTTTTTCCCCCAAGCCTGAAAATGGATAAAACAATACAAGGGAGAACTCTTCTAGCCCAGGTGGACTAGAGTATTCATTTTTCGTAATTAGTCCATGTGGTATGAAAAAGGGTTAAAATTATACTAAATAGACTTCCTTTCAAACCATTTAATGAGTGTGAAATAAGACAATCTCACTCAATGATATTTTCATGTTTAGAGAGTTTGAAAATAGATTAAAGGAGACTTAGTGGTAGAGAACGAGTGGCCTAATAACATGCACCTATGTTCCAGGTGCATGGAATAGACCTAAGCAATGAGGGATGAAAATGGTACTAGCGAGTGAGGTCCAATCTTAGTAGTTGTTCTCTCCCTGGGTAGGTGGATGCAAAACAAAGCCCAAATAATGAAAGAGGTGGATGGTCAAGGCTACTAGATAATGATAAGTGGAATATGGGAAAACAACATTGTAGCGGCAGGAGGCATGACACGAGCAACAAATGCATAGGAGACTATTAAGCAACATGAAATTTTTTGAGAACCCCCACAGGATGTGGCCATAAGATAGACGAAGAGAGGAGAATGAGGCTCAATATTCAAGTCATGATGGGGCTAAAGGAGATCTCCCTAGCCTATGGGAAAATGTAGCATGGGCACCAAATGTAAATATGGGTGCTAACTAGGGTGCCCATGAAAGGTAGGAAATACCAAACCATCTACGACATGGAAAAGAGTGGTTAGTGTCATACTTGGCCATATTCGAACCTAAGGCATATTGCTGGCAGTATGGATGGTTAATTGTGCAGAGAGGGAAATGCATTGAAAAACTTATCCCTATATGCCATCTGAGAAACACATACCTCAATTTCAGTGGAAGTCATCATCTTCATAAAAGAAAAAACATCCCTAGAATCCTATCAACACATGTAAACTAGATTCCAATTTCAAAATGCATAATGAAATCTCAAAAAAGGAAATATTTTTGGATTTTTTGGATACGAGAAAGGAAAATTAAAATCACTCAAACTACACACCTATGTACAAGGTACTACACATTCAGATGATTTATGAAAAATAGAGCTCATTGTAGGGCTCGAGCCAAGGATATTTTTCATAATCGATGAAATCATGAGCCATTATTGGTATCATATGGATTACCATGCCAGGGCCACGCCACATAGGACCGAATCTTTGCAGCTAAAGATACTCATTGTGAGTAGTCTCACAATCTAGGGAAGCTCCTTAATGGGATCCATCAAGACATGAAGGAGGTAAGAAATGTGAATCTTCGAGAGAAGGGAAAGCCGAGAATTTGGTGGAAATTTCTAAAAAATGTATCCGAGGCAGAAAAGAGTCAAGGCTAGGGGTTTCACTAGATTCCCTAGAAAATGCCCACAGTCCTAGATTGAAGCTCATCATGTCAACTCTTGTTGGTTCTAAATGAGGATAATATGATTGATGTAGCACCTCATCCCTTGGAATTTCTATGGAAGCCAGGACTTCCAAGATGGCCTCTTCTAAAGGAAACATAGAATCAAGGATGTTATGTGATCAGGGAGAATCAACAACCTGTATGGGAGGAGTAGGTTGATCACACTCAATATGAGGATGGAGTTGTTGACCAGTATCAATGGATGCTGATGGGATTTTCGGATCGACAATATCAACCGCAGTGAGTGGTATGATTTCTTAAAATGATTCAACATCCTCGTAACGAGGTACCACCCAAGGATCAATAGACCCGAGGGAACCACTGGTAAATGAATAAATCATGTTGATGGGGGTGATGATTGTAGTGGGATATGGTGGGGGAAGGGGAAATATACCCATAATTGAAGGATATTTGAACATATTTGCACCAACGTTTAGAGCATTCTGCATGGTATCATCGACAAAGGTTACATTAGACCTCACATTGGATCCAAGGTCTAGGGTACAAAAATCAAGTTGATAAATCATATTGATTTTCCCTTGATGAGGGAAACATAAGACCCTACATATTGAGGAGACAAATGCATTCATCTGATAGAACCAAGTGCTCCTGAGTAACATATTGTACTCAAGTGGGGTGTTAATGACCTCTACGACAATGGAGATAGTCTTTCCACCTAACTCCATGGGTAAGGCAGTTATAATTCCATATGGTTGGAACATATGTCCATCGCAGGATTTTAAAAGTGTAGCAGATGTATCAAGCTTAGGAGAACCAAGGTATTTCCAACAATAAATCTACATGATGCAAGTCAAGGCTCCTTCATTGATGATTGTTTGAAATATGTTTTTCCTCATCATTTTCACTTTAATATGGAAGGATACTTGATGGGAGAGCCTATGAGTAACTTGGGTAGTGTCAAAGTTAATCAAGCTTGGCTCCGAGGGGTCAACCCTGCCTATGGTTGATAGCAATGCTTTCCTCTATGTGGGGCATCTTTGGAGAACTTTGAGGGCTGACATCGCACAAGGTGCTTGGGATAAGTCTTCCAAAATACTATATTTGTGGGCACTCTGTGCATTGGGATTATGTGTTGTACAATGAAGAATGACCTTCTGGGGGTGAAGTAGTGCATCAAGGAATGGATTCTCTATCTGAAGAGGGCCACTAGGTTGGGAAGAAGATGTTTCATCTAGGGAAACATTGGAAGGCTTAGGAATGTTGTAGGTCTTGTTCTAAGTCTGAAAGTTGACCATGTGGTCACACATGTAAATGGAAGCATGATGAGGACCCCTCATGGTGAGGGATACTTGACCAAACAATATGCTCTAGGCTCACAATGGTGTTTTACACTATCATTCCTCCACAAACGTCCCTTTGTGTTATGGTTCTGGTTGAAGATAGTGGTGAGGGTCATAGTTACTATGGCCTCTGCCCTTTAAAGATTATCAGTTGTCTACATTCATAGGGTTTTGAACCCCCCACATCATAATTCCTCATGTCAATACTGTTCATTTCATATTTATGAGCTAAGCACACAGTTTGCAAGAATTTTAATGTTGTCCCCCTTTGTCTGTCACTAGGCGGGTCCCTTGGGGATGGGGTCCTTTTGCAAAGGGGAAGATGAAGTATGGTCAAAATTTTGGAAATACAATGCTTCCATATTATAGGGATCAAAAAAATATTTCCAACGGGCTATCATGAGCCCAATTCCAAGTCTGTATGACCCCATACAGAGGACGCAAAGTTAGCATCACCCGAATGGTCAAAACCAATATTTGTGACTTCCTGGTCTGATTTTGTAAGAATTCTTGTTTCAAAAGGAAAACAAAAACCATACATCGTGTAGGTCAGTGTGATACCTTTCCAATGGTATATCCTATGCTTGGTTTTGAGCCTCGGTTGGTAAGAACGAGCTTTTGCAAGTTCATGACCAATTTTGGACACCAGATTGGTTGTAGTGCTTTGGGGTTTAAAAAGTGTTGGTAAAGAGTTTTAAATCAAAGATTCTGAAATTTGACGCTATAATAGTCTCAAATAACTTTCCAACGGATTCTCATTTTCCTCATTTCGACCTCGGATGGCCCGGTTAAAGCTGTCACAAGTTGGTCAATTATTTCGGGCAAAGGGGGGCAACCAACTCATGTAGTAGGGTTTCATGACAGCTAAAACAACCATTAATGGCTCCAGCACACAAATATATGGCCACCTCATCAAATTAATCGTCAATACCTTTCTGAGGATACCTTATCTTCCTTTATTGTATATTGTATGGCGATTTAGCACCTTTCGCAAGATTGGGTGCCATGTGGGCCCACCAACAAGTTAGGGGTTTTAAATGGCCACTATTTCGGGCTGAAATTGAGGACTGAGGTGGTATTATTTGAGATTGGTGATGGAATATTCTTGATGAGCTCGTCGATACCTTTCCAATGATGTTCCCTACATCCAATTTCGACTATGTCTCACATGGAAACCTTTTTGAGGCTAAGTCAACAACATCAAGGTCAAAGTCAAACTTTGACTTGCACAATTTTCAAGGAATATTAAAAAATAATGGGAAAAATTGATAAAAAATTTCAGAAATTATGGAAAATCAAGGGGGGGGACATGTATCCTCCCTCATGCAATATTGATAAATTTGTTTTTTTGAAATTTGGAAAATACAAC
>SNQJ01S0075248.1:44846-78388 GCA_010110895.2 Picea sitchensis | reverse complement strand
ATGTGGTGATTTGTTTTTGAGTAGGTCTATGGTGAATTATATGTAGGCTATGATGAAGTGTATTTGAGCTCCATTCTAATTGTTTATGAATCCATTTAGAATATGTCATAACTTAGGTGCATGGTTTCCTTCTAAAATTCTTCTTTATTTCCTTTATTTTTCATATGGACAATTCACCGCATATACCAAAACCTATCAAGGGGAGGCCTAACAAAGTAACCCTAGATAATTTTTATGAACATATAGAATCATTATAAAAATGAAGAGAAGAGAGAGAAGATAAAATTCAAACAAAGTTAAAGGTAATGCTTGATAATAAGTTTATAGCCATAGAAGACTCAGTTGTAGAAAATGGAGGTTAGATTACAAAAAATGGAAAAAGAAAGCCAAAAAAGGAAACAATCAATCCAAGAAGGAGAGGTCAAGGAAAATAGTAATCTAAGGGACAAGTTTAAACAACTAGAAGAAAATCTAACTAACAATTTGGCCCTAAATAGTTTGGAAAGTAAATTGGATATTAAACCCATCAAAGAGGAAATGAATAAGCTCATAGGTTTAGAACACGAGAATAATAAAACAGCCATGAACCTCATAATCTTTGGTGTAAAAGAGAATAAATACAAGGAATTTCTACCAATAGTAAAAGAAGAACTAAAACATAAATCACAAATTGAAACAACTCGCGTCATAGAAGAAAAAAGGATGGGAAAAATAACAAAATATAAATATAGGTTGATTCATGTCAAAGTAAGCTTTAATTATTGTCATATCCTTAATTTCCACCCTACATGCTAGAGAGGATGTCATCAGAGGATTAAGGTCCTAATGCATCCTTTGCCTAGGGCTTCACATCTTTTGGAGCCATTTTAAACCAGTTTTAGGCATCCTTGCAGGACACCTAGCAGACAACAAGCGAGTGACTCACATGACACTAGTTGTGCAACAAGCGAGGCACTGTCAAGTTAATAAAATTGGGGAGTTACGAGGTGAGAGATGAGATATGAACTAGATCTGAGTGGCTATGACCTAGCAAATCACATCATTCAAGTTTCTAGTGGCCTTTAGAGGATCTAGAAGCCTCTCCCAAGCCTCCTCCAAGAGCTATATAACAAAGGAAAGCCTTGGGAAAAGGAGGGAAGAATTCAATAGCAAGGTTATGCTACCAAACTACATAACTATCTATCTAGAAGTCATTGGAGCCTAGCATGACCAAGGAGTTGTAAGGAAGAGAAAGGAGAAAGGATATTGAAGGATCCTACATCATCAATCAAGGTATGCAATTATGATGTAATTTTCTATTTGCATTAATACATCTTATGGTTTTCTCCTATAATTGTTTGTAGTTTAATAGCAAATGTTGGATCTGATTCATACTATTATAGATCTGACTGAAATCTGATTAGATCTAGGATCCTAATCCTAAATTTGAAAGTAGAGAGGTTCTTGTGTGTCTTTTGTATACAAGGAGCAGTTTTTCAATCTTGGATATGGAACTCTAGGACTGCAATAGCTAGAAGATATGAAGGACCGCCTCTTGAAAGGTATGCATAACTTCTCCTTTCTATAGGATTGCAAGGAATATATATCTTTGAATCTAGATCTAGGAAACCCCTTAGAAGTATACCCCCTCATGTCTAGGATATCTAGGCTTATCCTAGGGAGATATTAYTGATCCATTCAATGAGATCCATGTGAGAATTTTTCCCATAACATATTGGTGACTCCACTGGGGAGGATTCCATTCTATTTGAATCTCTTTTCTTTGCTTTGTCTATGTTTTAAGGTGTGATTCTTGTTGTCTTCCATCAAGGGTCTGAGGGCTCAGATCCTATAGATTTGAAAGATATGGTTCATATATGGAGGTATGGAACATTTCATTCCCTCTAAAGAATTAAAAAAAATGATATTCCTTTTGTATTGCAGTACTATTGTCCCAAGAGGACCCTCGCCTGTTGACTTGCCTGTGTTCCTTGAGGACCTCTCAGATCTGCATTTTTGTAGTGCTAAGCCAATGAATTTCTAGATTGAAACCTTCTATGAGTGTGCAGAGCTTTGTAATTTCCTGTATGTACTGTCTTGGTACCCTTGCTACAATAATTGACTTGTCACATTGATCATTTTCAAAGTTCTTGTCTAGTGGATTGGTGTGATAGGTTTTTATTTGTTTGGAAAGTCTCCTTTTGTTTTCAAAACTTTCCATTTTCAGATCTCATATCTCATAAGTTGAACTCAGAATTCGCTAGATCTGATGAGATCTAGGAGCTTATTCCATTGATTGCATGTATGATTTCATTTTACCTTTGTGTAGCACTAGATATCCCCCTCCTAGGAAAGATTTTAAGTGTGATCATTGTAGTGATATTAGAGCAGGTTGATATAGCCTTGTTCTTGATATCTTACAAGATTTTTCTTGTTGTTTTTGATGTTTTCTTGTCTACATTAGTCTTTCTTGTTGAAGTCAATATTGTCATATATTGCAAATTGAAAAAATAAAATAAAATAAAAAAATTCAAAAATGATCTCTTGCATGCTTAGTCCTCTTTTGAAGCATTAGTCTTGTAAGTGTGATACAAGCATTTCTAGGTCTTGGATATTTTATTTTTGATTGGTTGATTGATTTGTTTGAGGGTTTATTTGATTATTAAAAAGAAAAGGAAAACTCTCTATCCCTCCCATAGCTAGCTTTCATCAAATTGAAATATTTTTTCACTTGCATGAAAAGGAAAACTCTCTATCCCTCCCATAGCTAGCTTTCATCAAATTGAAAGATTTTTGCACTTGCATATTTGCATTGTTTGGTTGGATCAAGAGTCCTCACATCATACAAAGTTTCATTCATTACCTGGACCTAAGTAACAACCATTAAAATAAGCACTCAATTTAAAATTTATTAGTCGTTTTATTTGATAGCAAACCAACATTAGATAGGTTTAGGGCCTTATATTCGGATTGGAGAGTAAACTCTCCAAGGCCAAAAAAATCAACCTAGGATTCATTAAAGAGTGTGAAAATCCATTCTTGCAATTGGTGTGTCATGAAGCTCCTCTAACACAGGATTCAAGCACAATTCACATCGGGGAATGTAGGGAGATTATCCCTCTTTGCTTGTTTTGGTGTTTGCAGTATCACCTCGATCGTTACACATATGGGGGTTTTGTTGGGTCACACCTTCAGAGCTTCAAGATTAGCTACCCTTCCCTTACGTGAAATTTGACTTATGACTGTTCACCCGACTATTGATTGTTAGGTGGTAACCTTAGTGGATTTTCCTAGGGATCCACATAGGTGACTGCAGGTGGGACATTACTGTAGTACATACTACAGACGTTTGTTCACGGTCCTAATTCCCTCATAGGGTGCCCACCTTAATAAAGTGTACTCGCATTGGTCAAGGATGTTTCATGTTGTTCATCATAACTTCTCTTCACACCTTCGTTGGTCAATCTAGTGGGGAATTCATCTCCCCCATGAGGTTGTTTTTTGGAAGGCTCCTGAGCCAACTAGTTTGCTTCTTGTTGCCTAGATTTGATTAGGGGTGTTATCTTTGAGTCTGAGTATAGGTCGGCCATAAGTTCATTGTTTTTGTTTTTAGTTATATAGATTTTTCACCGTGGTTGAACTACTGCGCTAGTCCCTCGATTATGAGGACTAGATCCTATTACATAGGTGAGACCACCTTCGAAGCGGTTCCATATCAGTGATGAAGACTTTGAAGGGTCATATTTTTGGTTTGACGAAGCCGGATTGGTTGAGGTAGAATTGGTTGACGAATGTCTTCCAGCCAAATTCAATCCTCCTTTAATTGAACCTAACACCCCTATATTAGTCCAAGTACAAGAACTTTTCATTGAGTCTTTTTTGTTATTCAACCATTCTCCTACCATATCTAGGCCTAGTGCTTTTTCTAGTACAGTTGAGCTCGTAATTCCATCCTCAAGTGGGATTGGGGGAAACTCATATGGGGGTATCCCAATCATGTCCTCCTTGCCACCCCTTACCTCTATTGGACCTTCACTTTCCAGTATTTTTTTTTTTTGGTTCCTCCATTTGGGGGACATCACCTGTATCTTCAACTCTATCCATTAGTATGCCTAGTGTGCACATGCCCATCTCATCTACTTCCGTGCCCACTTCCAAATTATTTTCTAGTGGGGGGGAGAGCTTTGGTTTCATCATGGGAAGTGGATCTCCTTCCACTTCCACCAATCCAATGAGAGACTCAGTGTCATTAGGGGCAGGTGCACCTTTTGGATGGAGTATGCCTAGTGGTTTTGGGATTGTCCCTAGTCAAACTAGGGGTAGCGGTACTTATGGAGGATTTCCTTTTCCATGGGTCAGTACACCTTTCACTGGGGGCACATCCCTCAGGGGAAAGTGGAGTTTTCCCTTTGTCCATACATCTTGTCGTGGGGGTTTCTTCCCTGTGAATAGCACTAGGAACCCTTTTCCTCAAGGGCCTATTTTCCCCCCTGTGATATTTTTTGGTGGAAGGAGTAGTCATGCTCTTTCCAGTTCCACCATCCCTGGGGGCACCCGCTTTCCAACCATTTCCTGACCTTCCAGCAGCACCAACGCAGGGGGACCATAAGGTCCATCTAGGACAATAGAGACTTCACCTACCTTCCAGTCTCCATTCACATTCTTGTTGTTTCTTGCAATGCTTGACTTACCAGATTTGTCACGATTGATGAATGACCCTATTTCCCATGATCCCTCATGGCCCACAATTCCATAAAAAATCCCATCACACATTCTAAAGTTTGACGGTATGTCAGGAGAAGACCCCTCCACACACATCATGAAATACCATTTGTGGTGCTCCAATTCTTTAATGGATGATCATGTGAGATTGTGTCTTTTCCAAAGATCTCTGACCAGAGTCCTTTCCAAGTGGTATATTGAACTGGAGGGCGGTTCTTTTAGAAGCTTCAATGACATAAAAATGACATTTTTAACACATTACCAACTGCCTATTCGATATGAAATAGGAACAGATCTTTTGACTTCCCCGTGTCAAAACAATGTCACCCATATTTTTTATCATATACATGAGTGGAAGAGGAGGCGTAGGATGATTAAAACTTAGATTCTAGACAAGCTCCTAATGGAGTGGCTCACTAAGTCCCTCTTACCACTCATTTTCGGGGATGTAGCTATGGCCAGGGTGGCCACCGAAGAGCAAACCATCTTGCATACCCAACATATGGATTTGATTTAGGTACTCTCTATGATATTATTCCAAATTCTCCTCACCCATCAATTGATCCTCATTAACCTATCCCAAGGCCCCGTGTCAATGGTGTGGTTGGTTATGTTTCTCATGTATCTGTTAACTAGATAATTGATCAGATGGGACAATTTTCCATTCAATCACAATCGTAAGCAGCTGACACTAATGATCAAAATGTTGCAATCCCTCCTCAAACCTTCGAGGTGAATTCAGTGCAGTCTATGCAACCAAAAAATCCTCAACAACCTAGAGGCAAGAAAAGGAGGAACAAAAATAAAAATTCCCCTGATGAGAAAGGGACTTCCACTGCCCAAACTATCTAGGAGGGAGGCATTAAGGAGAAGAGGAAATCTCGATTCCCCTGCACCATCTATGGGGAGGACCATCCCACTCACCAGTGCCCTCGAAAAGATGAGATCCATCGATATTTGGAAAAATAGCTATCCCTCTAGCAACTTGTTGTATTAAATCATCCCTTCCCTCCATAACCGCAAAACATGGTTGCTTCAAATCCTTCCCCTCCACCAGGGTGAATCACAGGTACTATTATAAGAAAAATATGTCCATTGGGACAGATTCGACCTATCCGGCTGTGAAGCCAGTACAACCTTTTTGATAGCTCGGCACGAGGCAAAGACTACTCACACCTTGGATGGTCATTTACCTGATGCAGTAATGAAGGGAAAAAAGGAGAGGTGAAATACTTACAAGAAGTCTTTCTCAGGACCACCCGCCCTGGGTGTTGTCCTCCCTCAGCTTCCTAGATGGCCAAAATAGCCTGGGGGTGAAAATTATGGACAATAGGATGAAAATAAGATCATTGATTTTTTGGACAGAGAACTAAATGAAGCGAACAAATATTTGTTCGCTCCCTTAAAGCGTTGGAAAATAGCCCAGAATGGGTCCTCGGGGTAAACCATTGTCCTGGACAATTAACCAATGGATGACTCAAGTGAAAGAGTGAAAAACAAGGGTGAAATGTGATATTAAAAGCTACATTCAAGTCCTTTTAGATGGCTATAAATTGTGAACATCAAGTTGTTCAAAGATTTTAAGACAGGGAAACAAGACCAGAATAGCTTGATACCCCCCAGGGTGACCCGAGAAGTGATCCTGGAAGATTGTCAAATCAAAAGGGGGTTCTAAAAGGAGATGGACAACCCTTTTTACAAGCTATTACAACTATGTTTGGGGTAGTATTTACAATTTCAATTTTTGGTTCATGGGTGAAGGGTGGACTGACGAAAGGTTGAATTTAAAAGTATTTTATTGGTGAATTTTTAGTTTTTAACACATTCCTTGGCCACCACACTATTTTTAAGGTTATCTCGATCAGGAAAACACATCTCATAATCGTGCCAACCAATATAAGAAGAGTAGTCTCAGCAGACCACGGTGGTTAGGTTGAAGAATGCCCTGTGCAGTTCAGAGAAGCAGGGATTATCCACTTCTCGTCACTAGCTCTTTCGGGATCTTAAAGCCTCTTGGATGGAAGAAGGATACCTATGAAAATGAAGAGGCCCAGGACCCCCCTAAAGGGAGTTTTTTTTTAGCTTACCCAAGCAGAGTAGTGTTCCAACCAAACTGAGCTATTCAACTCCTTAACCGTGTGGTACTAAGGAAAGGCCACTCGATTTATACTAATTAGACAACTTCCGAGGGGCTCCTGATGAAGACTCTCTGGATTTGACTCTTAATATCCTATAAAATTGAAATTGATGAAAATAAAATTCCAGACCATCCACATGGTGAGGTCACATCTTGCTTTCACAAGCGTACCTCCTAGTCACTGAATTTGAAATCTACCTAAAACTTTATACAGAAAACAAGTAAATAGGTATGTGATATATATGTCACGGATAAATAATATGTATATGTATGTAGCTAAATAGTATAAGTTTTGTTTTGATTGTATGGGGCGGACCCCTGAATTGTTTTCAAGTGTTTTGCGGCTTTTTGAGTGTA
Source organism: Picea sitchensis (assembly GCA_010110895.2). Classification (NCBI taxonomy): domain Eukaryota; kingdom Viridiplantae; phylum Streptophyta; class Pinopsida; order Pinales; family Pinaceae; genus Picea; species Picea sitchensis. Next base: position 71,193 of record SNQJ01S0075248.1, on the reverse strand, counting down.
TTTAGCTTGTTGATTTTTGCATGGCCCCTTTAGGGGCAACCACCTGTAGATTAGTAAATGAAAAATTATACAATGAAAAGATGACAAAATTAACTAATTACAAGTAACGATTGCACCATTCAACCCAAAGGAATGGGTTGAGGCTCTTTGCAAGTGACAATGATGCCATGTGCATGAAAGCCCCAACTGATTCCTTGTATGGGGATTGGAAGTTTACTATTTGGAATTTATAAATGGTGATGATTATCTATGCAAGTATAGATCAGATTTTATGAACAAAATTCACAAGTAAACTACTCAAACTATCTACACAAACAAAGCATATCAACATGGGTATGTGTGCCAAAATTTTGGAATGAGTGTAAATGAATATAAGGTGAATATGAGAGTGGTTGGGTAGATTTACTGATCTGATTTGATGTTTTTCTCCGCTGCCCTGCTGGCCTCTTTGCCTCAAACATGTGTTTAGGTGATCCCTAACTTCTTAGGAGAAGCAGAGTAGGTGACCGATTATGTCCTTGTAGGAAAAAAATGAAATTTTAGTATTTATGTATGAAAAACTTAATTAAATGTAACATAAATTTGTACATAAAAGATATATAACAACCAACTAAGATGGTTGTCCCGTGGGGGGAAATTGACCAAAATGACCAATTTTCCTATTTGGGACAACAAGGTTAATGGTAGGAAAACATAACATAAATATACATGAATGAAATAAGGAAGCAAACAAGTATGAACAACCAACTAAGAGGCTTATTTGAGGGTTGTCCTAAGGGGCCCTAGGATGCCCAACTACTAGCTAAGGATGAAAACAATTGAGTACTTCAAAAAATCTGCACTAAAACACATTAATCAAGTTAAACCAAGCTATTAGAAAATGAAATCAAGCAAGTTAAACCCAAGGAAGCTACAATAAACACCTAGCTAACTAGTCCCTCATGGAGATAGCTAACATAACAAGCATTTACTTCTACCCCTCAACCCTTAACCAACAAGTGACACATCCAACAACTAAAATCTAACAAGTATCACACACACAAAGAGTCTTGGGAAATTCTAGCAGAGCCTTGTTACTATATTCATCCTCTCTTTTTACAATGCCAACCTGTTATTTATAAAGGAGAGGTGAAGGCTTAGGATTAGGTCACAAGACACTTGCCACTTTTGGAAAACTAATAAGTGGACCAACCCTAAAGTCTTTTTGTATTTTTACCAAAAAGTAATCATATCCAAAAGGTATCTTATCCAAAAGGGATCTTATCCTAAAGAGAACCTTATCCAAAAAGGGAATCAAATCAGATTTGATTTGACCCTTTAATAACAATGTATACATGCCAAAAAGCAAACTTATGCGAGACTACATATTACAAAAAGTCATTTTTCATAAAATGAAAAAATCAATATGCCACATCACCATTTTCCTTGGGATTTGTGACATCCCAAAGGCCCTTTGATTGTTGCCATGTTTTGCAGCTATAGATGAGGTGGTTTAGGACAATTCCCTACCATCCATGGTTGTCGGATTCACCGGGATGAAACCCCAAGGTGTGAGGAAATTGTAGAGTTTCTTAGGAGGGTAAGGAGCCTTTGGGATTTGTTCGTTGTACTTAAGAAAATGCCTACTATTCAGGCACTTTTCATACCTGATTATACCCCCCCTTTGATGCCTATAAGTTTCCCTATGAGTTGGTCGAAGCATGGCTTCGATTTGGGCGTGTTTCGGTGAGGGGACCCCCTGGGCCTAAACCTTGAGAGGCTATCCCCATATAAAAACATCCACAAAAATATTATTTATTTTTCCCATGTTGTATCTATGTCTTATACCTTTCCGGTGCCTTTCGTTTGGCACAACTCTGACTCTAGATGAGTAAGATATGGCCCTGGAACGGTACGCGGGAAGGAGCCAGTCAAGAGGTTGATCAAGGAAAATTTTGAAATTGGGACAAAATTCTAGGCTGGACACCAGAACTGACAGGATTCTATAGGACTGCATATCTATATCTGAAATGGGTTTTCCTCATCTGGCCCAATTTGGTCTCGGAGTCCCCCAATTAGGCCTCCTTCTAGTGCATCCTTATCGAGCCAATAATGAGTCCATGTCTCTCTGGGACATGCCACTGAAATTATGGACTGCATTTGCTGCATTGAATGCCATAGATGCATTTTGGACTTTTCCCCGGTTGTTTTGATTATTCACAGGTGAAAATCCACCTCCGTATGGCGAAGTTATGGAATTAAACAGGCCAGTGACTCCTAGGGGAGGGGAATTTTAATTTTATTATATAATTAAATATATACATAAAATTTATTGATTTTTTTTTAAATTTTATTATATATTTCTAATAATAATTTTATTAAATATATATATATATATATATATAGACTTTAAAATGTTTTAAAACAAATTTTAATAATATAAAAAACTATATAAAAAATAATAATTTAAAATTTAACACCCCCCCCCAACCTGGCTCCCTTGGTCGCACATACAACCGGGCCACAAACCAAAGCAGAGCTCACGGGGTATGGAGGAGTGGAGGGTGAGTAAGGGGAGGGAGAAGGGAGATGGGGTTGTGGTGTGTGCACATATAGGTGGCGAGGAGGACTGAGGAGTAAGGGGAGTGTAGAGGTGGTGAGGGTTTGGGAGTGCACACAGGTGGAGGTGAGTGGTGGCAGGGGTCAGGAAAGGGCCGATTGGAGGGCTCTGTGCGCAAAGGGAGTGGAAGGAGGAGGTGGTGGAGTGGTGGCCTATCCGCGCGGAGGAGTGGAGATCAGTTTTGGGGGTTGGGAGAGGGCCGAGGGAAGATAGGGGGTGAGGGGAGATATCTGTGTGGAGGAGAGGGGGAATGGAAAATGAGTTGAGTGGTGAGGTGGAGGGTTTATGCGTATAGAATTGGAGGAGAGGGCCAAGAGATGTAGTTACATAGAAGTGGAGAAGGAGTGGAGAAAAGGGAGGGCTCGTGTGCAAAATGGGGAAGGTTGTGCTAGAGTGTGGGGTTGTGAGGTGAGGAGGGGACAGGGAGAGGGACTGTGTGTAGAGGGTGGTGGAAGCGCATGGAGGAGTGGAGGAGTAGGGAAAAATGGAGGAGGAATGGGGAGGCCATGGGTGGTGTTGTGCGCAGGGTTTGTGGGTGTGGAGAGCAATGGAGGATGGGAGAGGCTCAAGCACGTGGAGGAGGTCATGGCTTGCTGGGTAGAGCTGGTTGCATGGAGTTGCAGGCATGCGGTGGTGAAGGTGAGGGGATGGTGGTGGCACTTGGGTGGTGGACGGGTGGCCAACCACCCCCAAAATTATTTTTTGAATTTTGTTTTGCCAAAGTGGGTTTTTCACTATAGAAAAAGGGACGAGAGATCATGGGTTCAAACCCCCTCCCCTCCTTTTGGATTTTTTGGATTTTCTAGGCAGAGGAAAAGGGAGGGGATTGGGGTTCAAAGCCTAGGCTTTGCCAATGGCCATGCACAAGCCTACAAACTCATCCAAAACCCAAAAATTTAATTCTCTAAAGGGGCCATGGAGGCTTGGCTCTGGTGCCCAAGAGGGGTAAGAATCCCCTCCCCTCCCCTTTGAATTTTTTTCACATATAAAAACACATGAATGAATGAAATCACCAACCAATAGAAAAAATATGGATGGACACTCCATTCCAAAAATGAACCATCACTCAAGCTATCCTTCTGAAGGCAAAAATTACAATTTTTTATGCAAAAAACCACCATAACTAGTAAGATTGTTTTCTTTTCTTTTGAATTGGGACCGATGGGGTTACCTGGATCTGTGTCTGAAGGCTGGTGCATGTTCATGGCTGGTTGTCCAATGAAAACCTGCACTACTTCCTGGATTCCCTCCTCTGCCATTAAATACCTATTGCAGAGCTCCCTCTCCCCTTGGCCAAAATGTCAAAGTGGCTTGAGAGAGGGGAGGGGGGGGGGGTTGTATTTTCCAAATTTCTCAATATTGCATGAGGGAGGCTGCATGTCCCCCCCCTTGATTTTCCATAATTTCTGAAATTTTTTATCAATTTTTCCCATTATTTTTTAATATTCCTCGAAAATTGTGCAAGTCAAATTTTGACTTTGACTTTGACTTTGACCTTGATGTTGTTGACTTAGCCTCAAAAAGGTTTCCATGTGAGACATAGTCGAAATTGGACGTAGGGAACATTATTGGAAAGGTATCGACGAGCTCATCGAGAATATTTGATCACCAATCTCAAATAATGCCACCTCGGTCCTCAATTTCAGCCCGAAATAGTGGCCATTTAAAACCCCTAACTTGTTGGTGGGCCCACATGGCACCCAATCTTGCGAAAGGTGCTAAATCGCCATACGATATACAATAAAGGAAAATAAGGTATCCTCGGAAAGGTATTGACGATTAATTTGATGAGGTGGCCATATATTTATGTGCTGGAGCCATTAATGGTTGTTTTAGCTGTCATGAAACCCTGCTACATGAGTTGGTTGCCCCCCTTTGCCCAAAATAATTGACCAACTTGTGACAGCTCTAACCGGGCCATCCGAGGTCGAAATGAGGAAAATGAGAATCCGTTGGAAAGTTATTTGAGACTATTATAACGTCGAATTTCAGAATCTTTGATTTAAAACTCTTTACCAACACTTTTTAAACCCCAAAGCACTGCAACCAATCTGGTGTCCAAAATTGGTCATGAACTTGCAAAAGCTCGTTCTTACCAACCGGGGCTCAAAACCAAGCATAGGATATACCATTGGAAAGGTATCACACTGACCTACACGATGTATGGGTTTTGTTTTCCTTTTGAAACAAGAATTCTTACAAAATCAGACCAGGAAGTCACAAATATTGGTTTTGACCATTCGGGTGATGCTAACTTTGCGTCCTCCGTATGGGGTCATACAGACTTGGAATTGGGCTCATGATAGCCCGTTGGAAAGATTTTTCTGATCCCTACAATATGGAAGCATTTTGTTTCCAAAATTTTGACCATACTTCATCTTCCCCTTTGCGAAAGGACCCCATCCCCAAGGGACCCACCTAGTGACAGACAAAGGGGGACAACATTAAAATTCTTGCAAACTATGTGCTTAGCTCATAAATATGAACTGAACAGTATTGACATGAGGAATTATGATGTGGGGGGTTCAAAACCCTATGAATGTAGCCAACTGATAATCTTTAAAGGGAAAAGGCCATAGTAACTATGACCCTTGCCACTATCTTCGACCAGAACCATAACACAAACGGACGTTTGTGGAGGAATGATAGTGTAAAACACCATTGTGAGCCTAGAGCATATTGTTTGGTCAAGTACCCCTCACCATGAGGGGTCCTCATCAAATGATTCCATTTACATGTGTGACCACACGGTCAACTTGCAGACTTAGAACAAGACCTACGACATTCCTAATCCTTCCATTGTTTCCCTAGATGAAACATCTTCTTCCCAACCTAGTGGCCCTCTTCAGATAGAGAATCCATTCCTTGATGCATTGCTTCACCCCTAGAAGTTCATTCTTCATTGTACAACACATAATCCCAATGCACAGAGTGCCCACAAATATAGTATTTTGGAAGACTTATCCCAGGCACCTTGTGCGATGTCAGCCCTCAAAGTTCTCCAAAGATGCCCCACATAGAGGAAAGCATTGTTATCAACCATAGGCAGGGTTGACCCCTCAGAGCCAAGCTTGATTAACTCTAACACTACCCAAATTACTCATAGGCTCTCCCATCAAGTATCCTTCCATATTAAAGTGAAAACGATGAGGGAAAACATATTTCAAACAATCATCGATGAAGGAGCCTTGACTTGCATCATGTAGATTTATTGTTGGAAATCCCTTGGTTCTCCTAAGCTTGATATGTCTGCTACACTTTTAAAATCCTACGATGTACATATGTTCCAACCATATGGAATTATAACTGCCTTACCCATGGAGTTAGGTGGAAAGACTGTCTCCATTGTCGTAGAGGTCATTGACACACCACTTGAGTACAATATGTTACTCAGGAGCAATTGGTTCTATCAGATGAATGCATTTGTCTCCTCAATATTTAGGGTCTTATATTTCCCTCATCAAGGGAAAATCATGATGATTTATCAACTTGATTTTTGTACCCCAGACCTTGCATCCAATGTGAGGTCTAATGTACCCTTTGTCGATGATACCATGCAGTATGCTCTAAACGTTGGTGCAAATATGTTCAAATATCCTTCAATTATGGGTATATTTCCCCTTCCCCCACCATATCCCACTACAATCATCACCCCCATCAACATGATTTATTCATTTACCAGTGGATCCCTCAGGTCTGTTGATCCTTGGGTGGTACCTCGTTACAAGGATGTTGAATCATTTTAAGAAATCATACCGCTCACTGCGGTTGATATTGTCGATCCGACAATCCCATCAGCATCCATTGATACTGGTCAACAACTCCATCCTCATATGGAGTGTGATCAACCTACTCCTCCCATACAGTTTGTTGATTCTCCCTTATCACATAACATCCTTGATTCTATGTTTCCTTTAGAAGAGGCCATCTTGGAAGTCATGGCTTCCATAGAAATTCCAAGGGATGAGGTGCTACATCAATCATATTATCCTCATTTAGAACCAACAAGAGTTGACATGATGAGCTTCAATCCAGGACTGTGGGCATTTTCTAGGGAATCTAGTGAAACCCCTAGCCTTGACTCTTTTCTGCCTCGGATACATTTTTTAGAAATTTCCACCGAATTCTCTGCTTTCCCTTCTCTCGAAGATTCACATTTCTTACCTCCTTCATGTCTTGATGGATCCCATTAAGGAGCTTCCCTAGATTGTGAGACTACTCACAATGAGTATCTTTAGCTACAAAGATTCGGTCCTATGTGGCGTGGCCCTGGCATGGTAATCCATATGATACCAATAATGGCTCATGATTTCATCGATTATGAAAAATCTCCTTGGCTCGAGCCCTGCAATGGGCTCTATTTTTCATAAACCATCTGAATGTGTAGTACCTTGTACATAGGTGTGTAGTTTGAGTGATTTTAATTTTCCTTTCTCGTATCCAAAAAATCCAAAAATATTTCCTTTTTTGAGATTTCATTATGCATTTTGAACTTGGAATCTAGTTTACATGTGTTGATAGGATTCTAGGGATGTTTTTTCTTTTATGAAGATGATGACTTCCACTGAACTTGAGGTATGTGTTTCTCAGATGGCATATAGGGATAAGTTTTTCAATGCATTTCCCGCTCTGCACAATTAACCATCCATATTGCCAGCAATATGCCTTAGGCTCGAATATGGCCAAGTATGACACTAACCACTCTTTTCCATGTCGTAGATGGTTTGGTAGTTCCTACCTTTCATGGGCATCCTAGTTAGCAGCCATATTTACATTTGGTGCCCATGCTGCGTTTTCCCATAGGCTAGGGAGATCTCCTTTAGCCCCATCATGACTTGAATATTGAGCCTCATTCTCCTCTCTTCGTCTATATTATGGCCACATCCTGTGGGGGTTCTCGAAAAATTTCATGTTGCTTAATAGTCTCCTATGCATTTGTTGCTCGTGTCATGCCTCCCACCACTACAATGTTGTTTTCCCATATTCCGCTTATCACTATCCAGTAGCCTTGACCATCCACCTCTTTCATTATTTGGGCTTTGTTTTGCATCCACCTACCCAGGGAGAGAACAACTACTAAGATTGGACCTCACTCGCTAGTACCATTTTCATCCCTCATTTCTTAGGTCTATTCCATGCACCTGGAACATAGGCGCATGCTATTAGGCCACTCGTTCTCTACCACTAAGTCTCCTTTAATCTATTTTCAAACTCTCTAAACATGAAAATATCATTGAGTGAGATTGTCTTATTTCACACTATTAAATGGTTTGAAAGGAAGTCTATTCAGTATAATTTTAACCCTTTTTCATACCACATGGACTAATTACAAAAAATGAATACTCTAGTCCACCTGGGCTAGAAGAGTTCTCCCTTGTATTGTTTTATCCATTTTCAGGCTTGGGGGGAAAAAATTGCAAAAATAACATCAAGCTTACTTGGGTAACTCTTTCATGTTCGTTAAACCATGAAAGAGACTGAGCATGCTTGTGTCATTCTTTCATGCTCGTTAAACCATGAAGGAGATGAAAAATACAAAAAAAAAGAGTGGGGGTTTTTCACCATTGGTCTATTCTTAAAATGGCATCCTCACTCGAGTCACCCTTGAACATGGCACCTGTTTGAGTCATCATCATTATGTTGGGTTTTATCTTTCCTAGGATCCATTCCAGTAATACGAGTCAGATATACTCCTATGGCTTGCTACTCTTCCAGTCATCATGGAGAGTTTTTCAATGCCTCATGTGTTTTTGCACTATATTCATCGAGATCTTGTGTCTTGCTTCCAAGTCACCATGGTTTTGTGCTATATGTTCAAGGGAAATTTAAGCTTGAGTTGACCATCTACTATTTTGTTGACTTTCCAAGTCATCCATCCCTATGTCAGTTGCACTTTTCTCCTCTCTCTTCACATCATCTCTTGGTGTCTGTTTCATGTCAATTGATGTGGGATAAATCAAGTCCCTCCTTCAATGGATCTCTTCCTATTGACTTCAACACATTATATAAGACAAGGATCTAGAAACTATCTAGTACCTTGAAGCTTGCAGTCCTTAGTGGTATGCCTCCTCGTGATCGACAGTGGTTTTTCATCATTAACTCATGATCGATTAATTCTATCAGTGTTCAACATCAGATCCTCTATTCACACTCTCGATATTGTACTAGGTACCTTGGGGTCCATCTTCCTCATCGGTGGGTCCCCTCGTGTCTGTTAATGGTAAACATCAATGACCGGCAATCAGAAAATTTCTACCATGCTCGAAATCAACTCATTTATTCACATGTTGTAGACCTGTACCATTAGGGTTTGGTATGAATACCTTGGGTTTGGGGACACATCATTCCATTACAGCATCCCCTCCCAAGTTGCGTTGGATTATATCACTTGTATATGAAGACTTCAGGGGCACTCTCCTTAGTGCTCATTGTTTTCCTGACACTTGTATGTTGTGTCATAGATCCACATTGTATTTTTTGGTGGCTATGATTGAGTTCATGACATAGATCCAGACTGTATTGTCTCTTCGCTATAGTATTCTTGATGTCATGGATCCTATTGGCACGAATTTGATCAAACCAGGGTCCTTCTCAGGTTACCAACAAAAGGTATCATGTAGTCTAGAGCGTTAGAATTTTCATTTCCTCTGAAGAGAAGAAGTCTCACCCGAAGTGTTGTTGAGATAGATAGATAGGGAAGGGTAGGGAGAAGACTAAAGAGGATCCATAGAGCATGCAAAACTCATTCTTGTTCTTGCGCAAGAGACATTAACATATCTGAAACATATAAATGCAGAAATCAGACCTACTTACCTTGTGAGCAATCATTTAAACGTTGAACCATCAAATATAAATCATAAGCCATAAAGAAACACTGTAATGAAGAAGTAAACATACAAAGATGCAACATATTTGAAATTTGGTCCAGCTTCATATTATCTTTAGGATCTTTCTCTGACTACAGACTCAGAATTACATAGTGGGGCTAAACACAGACTCTGGACTCTAGACTCATGTCACAAAGCTCTAATTCTCTAACTGATAGGTCCAATTCATTACAGAATCAGACTTGTCTTCTTTCAACTTACAACAATTATCAACAACTAATCCCAAAATCTGGGCGAATCTGACCAACCTGACTCAACTCAACCCAACCGACTACCCATGCACTAATGAACCAATAGATGAACAAATAACAATGAGTGCATCAACCAACCCTTTTACAATTATGTTCTGCCCTATGTATAGTTGGGTTGTGTCTTCCTTCTCAGTTTGCACACTTTCTTGTTCTGTTCCAACCGTTTGTTGCTTAGTTGGCGTTGCACTGACTTCCGCAACTACTTTTTGTTACTCTTTCTCCTAGCCTCTGATGATGTTTTTCCAACTAGGGTTTAGTCAAAACTTGTGCAATTCCTTCCCAAAAACGAAGGGCCCAACAAGCTCTGACCACAATCCTTGACTCATCCTCGATTCAAGTGCTTGGTTATTTCACATCCCCCAGGAGCATCTGTTGGTTTCCCTTGTCCATCTTTTCTTCTTCTTTGAGCTCTTTTGTTTATTCTTTTTCTTCCTTTACCTCCTCAAACGAAGGGCCCAATTCTGGTACCAACTCCAATGCTCTGTGCTTTACTCCTTAAAAGATTTCAACCTTGTCCTACCATTTCCGAGCGAGGAGTGATGCTTCTGCCAGAAACTATTGGATCATCTCTTTGTTGTACTCCTTTGGCTTGGCTGCAACCAATGAGTTCCACTCGGAATCTGTTGTTGCGTTGACTTGATTCATTTTCATGTGGGTTGTGTGGATGATAGGTCAAAAGTTACATATCTCTTTCTTGGCTATGGACTGTGCCTCATAGAGTGTATTCAGTTCATTGTCGGCCTATTGAATTTGGTTGAACTTTTGTTGTTTCTCCATGGGGTCTGTTAGTCTCTAATTTTGTCTTGGTTTAGTGAGAAACCCTTGTCCTAAACCCTCCATTACCCATTCTTCATTTTCCGTTTTCAGTTGTTTTCCATTTTTTGATTTTGGTATTTTGTGGTTTGCATTACAGTCTTTGATGATTTATTTAAGTTTGATTTTGAAAATACATTGTTTAAGATTGAGGTGTCTCCTTATATGCCGTTTGGATTTCAAATTTTCAAGTTTTGTTAAGTTGTTAAACATGCTACGGGAATAAACCTATTCCCGTAGTGCCAAATAATCATGCCATGATATGCGCCTGCCATCCTGATTTCATTATGATGATACGAATCGTGGATTGAGAGTCCGTATGTGTCCATGAAAGCTTGGAAATCATTTCCAAATCTGACGGTTTTAGAATCAAATTGTTGTGTATGCGCGTAGGACTCAATTCAAATTACCCGTTGCTTGATGATCATTATATGTTACCTATTTGAGTTGGCTTATTTCACACTTGTAGTGAGGAATGCAGGTATCCATTCAAAGCAACGTTATACATTAAAAATTGCAGGTGCCGATTTTGGAACCCGAAGACGATAATTGCAGAATTGTGTTTGATGGCGCCAAAGAGGAGCGGACAGGTTTCCAGAATAGAACCAGAAGGTGTTGAACTTCTTGAAGCCTATCCTCAGATGGCTCAAAGGTTCAAAGACGCTAGGTGGTTTGAGTTTCTCACCACTTTTCAGGGTTACAATGAGCAGGTTTCCATGGAGTTTGCTCTGAATTTTGATGGTCATGAGGTCAAAATTGGTAAGATGTTGATGCAGGTAACATAGCAGACTATCACAAAGGCTTACAGGCTCGTGGTTGGAGGGGAAATATGGTGGAAGAAAGAGTACATGGTTACTGAATTTGTAAATCAATTCCTCCTTCCAGATAAGCAGAACTTGGATTGGAGAAGGGGAATACCTCGTAGCTGGGTTCGACCTGAATGGCACACTGCTTTGGTCATAATTCATAGGTACATCATCTGCGAAGGAAGGTTTTCATTGGTCTATATCTACCATATCAGAATATTAATGCACTTAAATGGTGACTACCCTTTAAATCTCCCTTATTTTTTGCTTAAAAGCTTGACAAAAATGTCCAAGAAAGTGCAGTCACTTTCTACCAATGCTAAAAGGAGCCTGTTCCATCAAGTTCTGATTAAAACCCTAGTCACATTTTCTTTGAACGAATTACAAAAGCCCTGGAGCTGGCTCACACAATCCTTAAACCCTATCACTCAGTCCAATAAGCAGAAAAAAGGCAGAGGGAAGAAGACCATCACACAGAGCCGAGATATTTCTGATGAAAACCATGTGAAAGATGAGTCTTCTGATATCAAGGTGATTAGGAGGAGCAGAGGTAAAAGACCTAGATGGGAGCCTGAAATTGAAACGTTTCCTGAGGAAGATGTTAAAGTGGAAACAGATTCAGATAATGATCTTGTTGCTCAAACTACAGTCAAGTCTGAAATGCCATCAACCAGCAAAAGGAGCGTTGCAATCAAAGGAAAAAAGGTTAAAGGTGTGTGTGTATCACAGAAACCTTGAATAAATTCGACCGGGGTTACCAACAAGTATAGGCTGGAGTCAAAGGCAATTTTCAATACGTCAATCAAACAAGAAAACACCATAATCATAGAAGATGATTATGAAGATGTTGAAGCAAGTACTAGGAAAAGGGTGAAAAGGACCTCGTTTCCCAAGAAATCTGTCAGCAAAAGAAAAGGAATACTTACACCACCTACAGGCCCTTTAATGAGAGATTCAACTAGATTAGAAAAAGCCAAAGAGATGGCTAAAGGCATCACTAAATTCCCTGAAGAAAAATTGGATTACTTGGAAGACTCAGATCACTTACCAAATGTACCTGGAGCTTTAGATTCATCAAGTTCTGAGGAAGAACATAGCTCAGAATTAGTCTCAAAGTACTAGGTTAAAGACAAGGAACCTAGTGTTTCCTTAGACCTGAATGAAACTGCACCTTCTGAAGAATGCTTAGGATTTAGATTTAAGATTAGAACTGATAAGGAAAAGATTAAGGAATTTCAGAAATCAATAAAACAATTAAAGAAGGAGAAGGTGCAGATAGAACAGTGGAATGCTCGCCAGCAAGAGAGGATTCAAGGTCTTAAAAAGAAGAATAAAGAGCAAAGGGAATTGCTTAAAGAACTCAGGGAGATTAATTTCAGACTCTACTGGCACAATGTTGTGCTGACCACAAAGCTCAAGTAGAAAAACGCCAAAGCCACTACTGTGATTATATCCTAAAGGTAACATGGAGATTTGTTACAATCATGTTTAAATCTTTTCCAGGAAATATGGAAAAAGCCTACTCGTTTTGGTCAATAAAATGCTAAGACTTCGATCTATTTTACAGAATCAAACAAAATTCCTATTTTGTAGAGTCAAATGTAATGCTAGCAATATTTGCTATATTAAGTTGTTGAGCTGTGATCTATTTTGGGGTAGTAGAAGCTCTTTTTGAGTGAAAAACCTTAGGAGTTGGATACTTTTTTATTCTAGTCATTAAAGGTTGTACTAGATGATAGGATCTAGAAGTTTTTATAGATAGTTTAAATAGACTGAAGAGAGACCATGTTCAGGTCGAAAATTTGGAGATCCAGAGAACCTTTTTGTGGAACTTATTGTAAAAAGGCATTTATGTTCTATTGACACTTAATAGAAAAGGCATATGGATGGTTAGACCTTCTTTTTTCTACTCTGTTATTTCTTTATTCATGCTTGAATTTATTATTCAGATTGCAATGCATTTTGATTCTTGACTGTTAATTTATACAGTGAAAATTTTGCTGTAGAGATAATTTTCAAGTTATGATATCAAGTTGATAGTCTTGTTTCTTTATAATATAATGAGACGAGAACTCTTGTGAATTTGACAAATTGAAGACTTCATCTTCCTTTTTCTTAAATTGGTTTATTCCATCTATGTGTCTACCTATTATTTAGCGAGTGGGATATGCTATGTTTTGATCTTGATTTTCATGTCATGCTGTAATCTTGACCCAGTTTTCAACCACCCTACAAAAAACCAAATCATAAAACCTTAAAAATACTTAGCAATAAATGAATGATTCTCTAGCTTGCCCTCTCACAGTCAATTGCAACTTTAGGGACTAACATTTGTGGCGCCGTTGACGAGGACGAAGAAACGAAGATATCTTCCCTGGGGAAATGACAAGTTGAGATTCAGATCTTGATGGTGAACAAGATTTTGAACATTATCTAAAGACTGTGATTATTCACCTGGCGACTCCTTTGTGGTAATTCTGGCTCCTAAAAGAGAAGGTAAAGGACCTAAAATTCCTCTAAATCCTCCATCATCTAATAAGAGACCAGTAACTAGGAAAAATCCAGATCCCGAGCCTGTAGCAGCAGTGCCAGATCCTGAAAAGATACTAAGAAAACCTAAAGTTATTTCTAGTCAGTCTTCACTTTCAAAAGGGAAATTTTCTTCAGAAAATCCTCAAGCAAATTCTTCTGAAATCATCAAAACCCAATCAAATGAAGATTTGAAACCCGAAAGTGAAATTAATCTTGTTTTTGTGTCTGATATAGTTTCATTCCCTTCAAATGTTTCAGAATTAAATCCAGAACAAAATAAGTTGCTTATTGAACTCATCAAACAGGAATATCCAGACTTCTTGCCTGTAACTGAAAATTCGAGAGGTCCTAGCACAGGTGTTAAGAGTGAACCAGAGACACCTTCGTCATCTTTTGAATCTTTCTCATTTGAGGCTTTTGGATCACATTATTTTTCTTTTGATAATCCTCTATTTCTCAACCCATTAGCTAATCATAGTCCAGAAGAGAAATCTCCATCTGTTGAAGATCAAAAGTTAGTGACAGTACATATAAGTTGTAATACAGAAGGGACCCTTTCACCTGCATCATCACCAATCTTGCTCACTCCCATAGCTCTAAATATAGCTAATATGCAGACAGAATGGACCAAATAGTTGCAGCTAGGTATGCTCCCCTGGTACTCCCACAAGTCATGTGCTTTTCCACCAAATGATTATATGGAATATTTGCCCAGATTTAATGGAGATGGATCAATTACTGCTGAAGAGAATCTGACTTTGTTTTATAGTTTTGCAGACAATTTCAATGTAGAGCATGTTGATGTGTGGATGAGATTATTTGTACAGAGTTTAAATGGGGAAGCAAGAAAGTGGTTCAGGAGTTTTCCTGCTAATTCAATAGCTGATATTGTAGCTTTAGATGAGGCCTTTCTCAATCATTGGGCAGATAAAAAAGACTTTCAATATTATATTACTGAATTCATTGCTTTAAGGAGGAAACCAGGTGAATCAATACTTGGTTTTACCAAAAGGTTCAACCAGATGTATGGTTAAATTCCAGAGGAGATAAAACCTTCAGAGACATCCAATTAAGACAGGGGTGATCAAAGGTGTTCCCAATGTCCAAGCTGATCAACCATTGAAGCAACCTACCAAGGATAGCATTGTTGACATAAGGGAACCAGATAAAAATGTTTATGTTTTCAATTTAGAACATGAAATCAACAAAATCAAAATTCCAGTACCATTATTAGAACTCCAGAAAACAGAACCCTTCAGAAAAATTGTCCTTAAGGCTATACAGGCTCCAGCTCATGTCACCTTCTCAGATACAGTCAACCTTGAGGATGAAAACCCTGCCATTACTATTGGACCTCACATTGCAGACAGAATTGATGCCTCTCCACCATTTTACATTTCACTAAATATCCATGACAAGATATTGCACAATTGCTTAATGGATTCTAGTGCTTCACATAATGTCATGCCTAAGGTGGTGATGGAAGAATTAGGGTTGGACATTACTAGACCATATCATGATCTTTATTCTTTTGATTCCAAGAAAGTCAAATGTCTTGGACTTATGAAATATGTGGTTGTAACTCTTTCCCAATTACCTATGAAAAGTGCGGTATTAGATTTTATCGTGGTTGACATACCACCAAAATTTGGAATGCTTCTTTCGAGATATTGGGCTAAGAAGGTAGGTGGCACTCTGTAGATGGACCTTAGCTATGCAACCATACCTGTTTTTGGTGGGGAACAACAAAGATTATACAGAGAAGTCAGATTGGCGTATTTGGTAAGTGATCACGATAATCCCACTAATCATCCTATATATGTTGTAGAATATGATCTTGGCTCTTCTAATTTTCATATGAATGAGGAAATGATAGAAGTATCAGTCAGAAAGTCAACAACTACAGTGGAAGATAGTGAAGACAATTTTGTTTGGAAAATGTACTTTGGCGGGGCTTGTTCTAAAGAAGGTTCAGGAGCTGGTATTGTCTTCATTTCCCCTACCAAGGAGGTTATTCCTATGTCATATAAACTTGAATTTGACACCACTAATAATATCAGTGAGTATGAATCTTTGTTGTTAGGTTTGAAAGATGCAAGAGATATGGGTATAGATAAGTTGTCTGTTTTTGGAGATTCCAAACTTATTGTTCACTAGGTCAGGAATATATATCAAACCAAATAGCAAAGATTGAAACAATACAGAAATGAGGTGTGGGATTATGTGGATAATTTCTTCTTGGCATTCAATATTATGTTTGTTCACAGGGATTTAAATCAGCAGGCTGACTCTTTGGCAATTGCAGCAAGCAACTTTAAAACTCCAATGTTTCCTAATCTAAAGTTTGAAGTTGAAGTCAGACATAGACCCTCCATTCCGGATAATATAAAACATTGGTAGGTTTTTAAAGATGATGAGGAAATTTAGAGATTTTTGAAAACCATTGAAGAGTTTTCTAACATTCCAATTGATCAAGATGAAGAAAATGCAGAAGCAGAAATACACACTGCAGAAGTTCTTCAAGATACTATTGCTGGTCAAAAAATCATTGAACTAAAGACAAACCATCTACCCAAGGGTTTGGTTCCATTATAAAGGTTGTTCGATCATAATGATGTTTCCAGGAAGGTTGTTATCCAAACAGAAGAAATAGACGTGGAAGACTGTGACATTAGTTCGGATGCAAATCCCAGGTTGGTAAAGGTATCTAGGAAACTGTCACAAAAATAGAAAGAAGCATATGTTGAATTAATGAAACAATATTCAGATATATTTTCCTGGTCTTATGAAGATCTGAGAGTGTTTGATACAGAGATTATTCATCACAAAATTCCTCTGAAACGTGGATCAAAACCCATTAAGTAGAAATACAGACGATTTAATCCTTTATTGTTACCTATAATAGAAAGGGAGCTGAAAAGGCTGCTAGAAGCAAAAATCATAGTGCCACAAAGATATTCAGAATGGGTAGCAAACCTTGTGCCTTTCAGGAAAAAGAACGGAGAGATAAGGCTTTGTGTAGACTTCCAGAATCTAAACAGGTGCTCTCTAAAAGACAATTGTCCATTACCAAAAATGGATTATATCTTACAGAAAGTTGTCAGTGCAAAGAGAATTTCTATGCTTGATGGATATTCAGGGTACAATCAAATATCAATAATGGAAGAAGACAAAAAGAAAACAGCTTTTACCACTCCTTGGGGCACCTTTATGTACGAAAAGATGCCTTTTGGGTTGATGAACGCTAGAGCTACATTTCAAAGGGCTATGGACATAGCTTTCATTGGGGAGAAAGACAGGTTTGTAGTTATTTACCTTGATGACATCACTGTATTTTCAGCATCCGATGAAGAACATTTACAACACTTGAAGCAAACCTTTGAGAAATGCAGGAAGTACGGCCTATCACTCAATCCCCAAAAATCACATTTTGCCATGGAGGAAGGAAAGCTTCTTGGACACATCGTTTCACCTGAAGGAATTAAAATAGATCTGGAAAGAGTAAAGGCTATTCAGCTAATCGATATTCCAAGAAATAAAAAGTCCATTCAGTCCTTCATTGGTAAGATTAATTTTTTAAGGAGGTTTATACGTAACTTTGCAGAGATTGTCAAATACATCACTGACATGTTGAAAAAGGATGCAGAAATTAAGTGGATTCCAGAAGCAAGAGAATCCTTCGAAAGGATCAAACAGGCTATTGTTCAGGCACCTGTTCTGACTAGCCTAGATTTTTCTAAAGAGTTCATGATTTTTTCATTTGCATCAGAAAATGCAATAGTTGTTGTTCTTCTGCAAAGAAATGAGCAAGGCCATGAGCAGCCTATCTCTTTCTTTAGCAAAACTCTCAGGGACTCTGAATTCAAGTATGATCTAATGGAAAAGCAGGCCTATGCTTTAGTGAAGGCCTTAAAATCATTCAGAGTGTATATTCTTCAATCTAAAATTACAGCTTATGTCCCAAGTAGTGCAGTCAAAGAAATATTGGTTCAGCCTGATTGTGAAGGTAAGCGAGGGAAATGGATAACCAAAATCTGGAATATGATCTCACCATAAAGCCTACTCAACTGATAAAGGGACAAGGCCTTGCCAAATTAATGAAAGAATCCAATTGCAAAGTGATTGGATTATATCATCTTTCAGACATGACACTGAACTCTTCTATCCAGATTGAAGAAATTGATTTACAAATAAACAACAAATATGTTTCTTCAGAATGGTACAAAGATATCATATTTTTTCTGCTAAATTTTCAATCTCCCCTAGAGTTGGATAAATAAAAATACAGATCATTAAATTTGAGAGCTGTAAAGTATTGTATTGTTGATCAGACCCTGTTTTGGAAGGACCCCAACAGTTTTTCTGTTGAGGTGTGTGGATGAAAAGGAAGCTAAACAAATCTTTCAAGATCTGCATCATGGTGTATGCGGAGGCCATCATCATTGGAAGGATACTACCTTAAAAATTCTTAGAGCAAGCTATTACTGGCCAATTCTATTCTCAGATATTTTTGCTCAGGTCAGGGCATGTGAACCTTGTCAGAAATTTGCTAGGAAGCAAAAACTTATATCTGTGCCTCTGAAACCAATCATCACCCATGGACCATTTCAACAATGGGGATTAGATTTCAATGGAGAGATTAATCCCGCATCCTCAGGACAACATAGATGGATTCTTACAGCTACGGATTATTTTACGAAGTGGATAGAAGCAATTCCAACTCGGAATACCATAGACAAGATAATCATGGAATTTTTAGAGGGATACATTTTTTCTAGGTTTGGCTATCCTAAAAAACTGGTCACTGATAATGCATAGGATTTTAAGTCGAATTCCATGATTGAATTCTACAATAATTATAATATCAAATTGGTTCATTCTACTCCCTACTACCCCCAGGGGAACGGATTGGCTGAATCTTCCAATATGACACTGATAAGAATTATCAAAAACTTACTGGCAGAAAATAAAAAAGCATGGGATTCTAAGTTAAAGTTTGCTCTCTAGGCTGATCATATCAGTAACAAGAAGGATATTGGGACATCTCCCTTCCATATGATAAATGGGACAGAAGCTATCCTTCCAACTCAATTGGGATTGCCAGTCTTAAAGTTTCTACAAGAAGAATAGGAAGAACCCAATGATGTCCAAAGAAGAATTTTTCAGCTGATTGAAGTTCAGCAGGCCAGAGAACAGGTTAACTAGAAAGCTATTGCTCATCAGAACAAAATCAAGGCTACATTCGATAAAGGAACTAAGAAAGATGTTTTCAATGAAGGTGACTTGGTGTTGAGATGGGACGCCAGGAGAGAGGATAAAGAAAAACATGGAAAGTTCGATAATCTATGGTATGGTCCTTTCAGGATAACCAAGGAAATGAACAATAACACTTTTCTCCTACATAATTTAGACAACACTAAAATTTTGGGGAGCCCAGTAAATGGGAGCTTCTTGAAGCACTATTTCATCTAAAGGCTCGTCGGGTTAAAGTTAGTACAGTAGGTTTTCTTTTCAATAAAGACTCCATATACCCAATGGACTTGTTTTTACAGTTATACTGAGAATAAAAGATTGATAATTGCAGGGGAATCAATGAATCAGAGATAAAGGAAAGGCAATGGTCTGCAGTTATTGGAGTTTAGTATCAAAACTCCATCCCCAGAAGGAGCCAATGTTAGTCTCTAATTTTGTCTTGGTTTAGTGAGAAACCCTTGTCCTAAACCCTCCATTACCCATTCTTCATTTTTCGTTTTCAGTTGTTTTCCATTTTTTGATTTTGGTATTTTGTGGTTTGCATTACAGTCTTTGATGATTTATTTAAGTTTGATTTTGAAAAGACATTGTTTAAGATTGAGGTGTCTCCTTATATGCCATTTGGATTTCAAATTTTCAAGTTTTGTTAAGTTGTTAAACGCGCTACGGGAATAAACCTATTCCCGTAGCGCCAAATAATCATGCCATGATATGTGCCTACCATCTCGATTTCATTATGATGATACGAATCATGGATTGAGAGTCTATATGCATCCATGAAATCTTGGAAATCATTTCCAAATCTGACGGTTTCAAAATCTAATTGTTGTGTACACGCGCAGGACTCAATTCAAATTACCCGTTGCTTGATGATCATTATATGTTACCTGTTCGAGTTGGATTATTTCAGACTTGCAGTGAGGAATGAAGGTATCCATTCAAAGAAACGTTATACATTAACAATTGCAGGTGCCGAATTTGGAATGCGAAGACATCAGTTGCAGAATTGTGTTTGATGGCGCCAAAGAGGAGCGGATAGGTTGCGAGAATAGAACCAGAAGGTGTTGAACTTCTTGAAGCCTATCCTCAAATGGCTCAAAGTTTCAAAGAAGTCGGGTGGTTTGAGTTTCTCACCACTTTTCAGGGTTACGATGAGTAGGTTTCCATGGAGTTCACTCTGAATTTCGATGGTCACGAGGTCGAAATCGGTAAGATATTGATGTTGGTAATAGAGCAGACTATCGCAAAGGCTTGCAGGCTCATGGTTGGAGGGGAAAGATGGTGGAAGAAAGAGTACATGGTTACTGAATTTGTAAATCAATTCCTCCTTCCAGATAAGTAGAATCTAGATTGGAGAAGGGGAATACCTCGCAGCTGGGTTCGACCCGAATGGCACACTGCTCTGGTCATAATTCACAGGTACATCACCTACGAAGGAAGGTTTTCATTGGTCTATATCTACCATATCAGAATACTAATGCACTTAAATGGTGACTACCCTTTAAATCTCCCTTATTTTTTGCTTAAAAGCTTGACAAAAATGTCCAAGAAAGTGCATCCACTTTCTACCAATGCTAAGAGCAGCATGTTCCATCAAGCTTTGATTAAAACCCTAGCCATGTCTTCTTTGAACGAATTACAGAAGCCCTGGAGCTGGATCATGCAATCCTTAAACCCTATCACTCAGTCCAATAAGAACAAAAAAAGGAAGAGGGAAGAGGGAAGAAGACCATCACACAGAGCCGAGATATTTCTGATGAAAACCCTATGAAATATCAGTCTTCTAATATCAAGCTGACTAGGAGGAGCAGAAGTAAAAGACCTAGATGGGAGCTCGAAATTGAAATGTTTCCTGAGGAAGATGTTAAAGTGGAAACAGATTCAGATAATGATCTTGTTGCTCAAACTACACTCAAGTCTGAAATGCCATCAACCAGCGAAAGGAGTGCTACAATCAAAGGAAAAAAGGTTAAAGGTGTGTGTGTATCACAGAAACCTCGAAGAAATTCGACCAGGGTTACCAACAAGTATAGGATGAAGTCAAAGGCAATGTTCAATTCATCAATCAAAGAAGAAAACACCATAATCATAGAAGATGATTCTGAGGATGTTGAAGCAAGTACTAGGAAAAGGGCGAAAAGGACCCCGTTTCCCAAGAATTCTGTTAGCAAAAGAAAATGAATACTTACACAACCTACAAGCCCTGTAACGAGAGATTCAACTAGATTAGAAAAAGCCAAAGAGATGGCTAACAGAATTAGTGAATTCCCTGAAGAAAAACATGATTACTTGGAAGACTCAGATCACTTACCGGATGTACCTGGAGCTTTAGATTCATCAAGTTCCGAGGAAGAACATAGCTCACAATTAGTCTCAAAGTACCAGGTTAAAGCCAAGGAACCTAGTGTTGCCTTAGACCTGAATGAAACTGCACCTTCTGAAGAATGCTCAGGATTCAGAGTTAAGATTAGAACTGATAAGGAAAAGATCAAGGAATTTCAAAAAACAATAAAGCAATTAAAGAAGGAGAAGGTGCAGATAGAACAATGGAATTCTCGCCAGCAAGAGAGGATTCAAGGTCTTAAAAAGAAGAAGAAAGAGCAAAGGGCATTGCTTAAAGAACTCGGGGAGATTAATTTCAGACTCTACTGGCACAATGTTGTGCTAACCACAAAGCTCAAGCAGAAAAATGCCAAAGCCACTGTTGTGATTATATCCTAAAGGTAACATGGAGATTTGTTACAATCATGTTTAAATACTTTCCAGGAAATATGGAAAAAGCCTACTCATTTTGGTCAATGAAATGCTAAGACTTTGATCTATTTTACAGAATCAAACAAAATTCCTATTTTGTAGAGTCAAATGTAATGCTGGCAATATTTGCTATATTAAGTTGTTGAGCTGTGATCTATTTTGGGCTAGTAGAAGCTCTCTTTGGGTGAAAACCTTAGGAGTTGGATACTTTTTTATTCTAGTCATTAAAGGTTGTACTAGATGATAGGATTTGGAAGTTTTTATAGATAGTTTAAATAGACCGAAGAGAGACCATGTTCAGGTCGAAAATTTGGAGATCCAGAGAATATTTTTGTGGAACTTATTGTAAAAAGGCATTTATGTTCTATTGACACTTAATAGCAAAGGCATATGGATGGTTAGACCTTCTTTTTTCTACTCTGTTATTTCTTTGTTCATGCTTGAATTTATTATTCAGATTGCAATGCATTTTGATTCTTGATTGTTAATTTATACAGTGAAAATTTTGCTATAGAGATAACTTCCAAGTCATGATATCAAGCTAATAGTCTTGTTTCTTTATGATATAATGAGATGAGAACTCTTGTGAAGTTGACAAATTGAATACTTCATCTTCCTTTTTCTTAAATTGGTTTATTCCATCTATGTGTCTACCTATTATTCAGCTAGTGGGATATGCTATGTTTTGATCTTGATTTTCATGTCATGCTGTAATCTTGACCCAATTTTCAACCACCCTACAAAAAACCAAATCATAAAACCTTAAAAATACTTAGCAATAAATGAATGATGCCCTAGCTTGCCCTCTCATACTCAAGTGCAACTTTAGGGACTAATAGGGTCCATTGTTGCCACAACTTCTTCATTCAACACCTATATCTTTGTACGCACTTCCTCCGAGACTTTATTCCATTGAGCGATGATGCCCATCTAATCACTGACTTCCTTGAATATTTTCGTGCAGTCCATCGTGTGCTTATGCAGTGCTTCTCGGGCATTGTTACCTTGCAATATTATCTTCTGCATATGTTCCTGCAGTTGCTGAGGCTGTTGTTCTGCTTCCTGCTAGACCTTTTGTAGCTTCGCTTGAAGTTTCTCAGTGTGAGTAGCGATTTGTGTTCAAGATTCTTGTAACAACTCGATCTATTGCTCTGTCTTGCCTACATCACTGGCTTCGGGTAGGTCGGGCGCAACCTTTCGAATCTTTGGTCAGGCTTCTGCAAGTTTTTCCTGCTCTTTTTCCAGTTTGCGATAGACTTGGATTTTTTCATGTGCTTCCTACATCCTGCATGTTTGTGCGACGAACTGTTCCTTTTTGGCAATCGCGACGGATCTCTCAGCCTCTGTTACTGATCCGTAGGATCTTTTAAATGACTATGGTTGAGTTTTAATTTTGCATGCATTAATTAACCATTTGAGAAACTTAGTGAAAGAATGAGGAAAGAAGAGGAATTATAACAGCCATATACACATTTGCAGATCTGAAATGAAAGAATAAACAACAAACCATAACATGCAGATTGATAACGGAGTTCGGCACAACTTTGCCTACGTCTCCGGGCCTTTGTCTCTGTGGGGGAGGTTTATTTATTTCTGTTCAAAAGCTCAAAAGTACATCGCTGCAATGCCAAATGGCTACAATACTGATCTAGTCATGTTCATCCAGATCTCAAGAACCCTGCAAAGAAAATGGCACCCAAAACGGACGTTCGGAGCTCCCAGAAATGATCCGACAGTGTCTCCTCCTCAAAAGCTTCTCTGCATCAAAATGGCTTTGGCTTGGTTTTTCTTCAGCATAACTCTGCTCTGACTGCCCTCCCATGGCCTCAAACAGGCCTGGTTTATATAGCCTTGAAGTTGGTTGCTCATCTCCAACTTCCTCCAAGAATTTGGTCTCCAAAAATGGAGAGAATTAACTAAAAATAGGCTATTTAACAATAAAAAACCCAAAACTATGGCATAAAACCCAAATTTGACCAAAAATCGGGCATATGCCCCTGATTCTTGTGTGCGCTCCTTTATTCTTGGTCGTATGGAGGGCCATGTGGCCGAGCGCTCATGCGATGGCCCCCTTTTGGCGCTAACCCCCTGGTCGTGGCTCTCGGTTATAGCATAAGTCCACGGGTTAAGTTGTAACCTCCCGCACTCTTGTAGCGGTAGCCCCGGGTCTTATGGTAACCTCCCAGGATCCGAGGGCTTACCCCCTCCCACATGCTCTATCGTATTGACTCTCGGTCCTGTGTGGCATGGCTATATGGTAATACACCGAATGCAAAGGGCTGGGGCTAAGCCCCGACCCTTTCTGCCTCCGCCCAAAGTTTAAAACAAACTTAAATACATTTTGCACCGAATGGTAAACAAGCACCACCGGCTGGGCGGGCGGTTAGCCCAGCCCTGCTAGTCCACAACCAGAGGGGAGGTCATCGGTTCGACTCCCGTTAACCCATAAAATTTTACATATAAACCAATAGCCAACCATGGGGTGCCATGTGGCAGCCCACGACTGGGCCACGTGGCACCTTAACCACCAACCACAAACACGCCACGTGTCAGCTGCTGATTGGACCACATGCTTGCCACCTGTCAACCGTACTACCATGTCACCTTGCCATGTTATCCCTGTCGTACTTCTCTGTCAGCCTGCCATGTCAGTTGCTGACGTCATCCCATGTCATGTGTCACCCTTACAGTGGTGACACATGTCACCTCGGGATAGGTCCAGCTGTACGCCCGTACGCCCAAATCCGCCTGACACGTGTCGTCTCTTGGAGCTGCCACATGTCACCTTCTAGGTTTGCCACATCATCTGTATGGATCGTACGGTCTGCATAGTCAACATGAGACGTGGACTGTACGGACTATACAGTCATCCTTTTTTTTCACCTGTTTGGCTTTTCGGACAGAACGCGATATCTTCTCCATACGGAGCCCGTTTGACAAAGTAAATATACCGCCAGAATCAGGAAGACGAGACAGACGCAATGGTATAGGTTTCGTCACATTCTGAGCACTTTCATTTTTTATCATTTTTCAAGCCCTATCAGGCTTCTGGATCCGATTTCGGATCACACCTCCCCACAAAAAGACCTTTTGGTCCCCAAAAGGTTACTGACCAGTCAACAAGCTCGAGATAGGCCACCCGACTTGCTCTCTGTCTCTGAACTTTGTCCTGTGCACCTATCTCATCAAGATCAACTGTAACACAATCATGACAACTGACAGTATATTGTTAGCCATTTGACCCCTGTTACATCTTACTGAAGCCACTATCATCCATGTAGAAAACATTGCTAATGACAGCATCAAAAAGACGACTGCAAATGAGCTGATATATTTTATATATCTGCACGACATGAGCTTATCTTGAAGCAACTTATGATTGATTTTCCATTCGACAACCATGTCTTGTTCTTGCTTAAGATCAATTATTTCATTTGAAACAATTATTGGTTTGTTGCTTGCTTGCACTACCTTCTTTAATTGTTCCATTGTTTGAAGTGTTTTATTTGCTTTAACATGATGAGCATGAACCACATAATCATGACCTACTTTAGTGAATTGATATTGATTCTTTGTCCTATAGAAGATTGCCTTATGATCATATAAATATGGGCTACCTAAGACCATTCCACATTCTCTTAACGACACAACATCACAAGTTACTTCGTCCACATACTTAGATGAAATTGCAAATTTGATTGTGCACTGTTTTTTTATGTGCATTTGATGATGATTGCTCATCCATTTAACTGTGTAAGGCTTATGATGTGTTTGTGTTTTTAACCCCAATTTCTTAACCAATTCTTCTGAGATTAGATTAGATTGAGATCCACTGTTGATTAATGCGTCTATCTTAGTGTGCCACATGATTACCCTTATATGAAACAAATTGCTTCTACAATCAATCTCTTCACCATTTTTACCTGTCATACCAACCAATGAAATCTTAGACTCATCACCTGAAGCCGATCCCAAGTCTGTGGGTTTTGATGTCATTGCCACTATTTGCGTTCCCTTCTTTTCTTTGAACCACTTTGGCCTCTTCTCGAGATGCAACTGCCAACATTTGTCCTCATCATGTCCCTCTTTCTTGCAATGCTTGCAAGAGGGATTTCCTTCCTTCTTTGTCACTGCATTTGCATTCTTGCCATGCTTTTTCCTCTTGTCTTCTTTCTTTGAAAACGACGATTCCCATGACACACCTGCTTTCCCTGCTTCAATATATGTAGCTTGAACAGAAACCTCATCAAGGTTTCTAATATGTGCAGGCAAACCTCCTATATACTTCATAAGGGTTTCTTGTGTTTGCAAAGGAATGTCTAACATTAATGCCATTTTTCTAAATCCATCGGTGTATTCTTGCACTGATCGTCCTTTTCTTAGTTTTAAAGATTGCCATTCAATTATTGCTTTTTCTTTATAACCCAAAGGATAAAATTGTTTCCTAAGTGC
>SNQJ01S0075248.1:5947-16947 GCA_010110895.2 Picea sitchensis | reverse complement strand
CCCTCTCAGTTGTCCAACAAAACCCTCAAGTTTTCTATCTTTGGACTCATTAAACAAACATCAAAAGGCCCTTATGGGACCGAACCACTCCTTCCTAGGATTCACTAAATATACTCTGAAGGACTCATCCGAAGGATGAGCTTACATCAACAAGAATATGTTATCCTCCTCAAGCTTGTGTAAAAATAAAGAGGTACTCACCAGGAATGGTGGGGGAAATTTTGGGAAAGGGATGTGCCTTCGTATTTGTATTAATGGCAGTAAGCGTCGCTCTTGAACATAACACCCCTTGTTCATCATTTGAATCTAGGTTGGGAAATCCATTTGTCTCGCATCTGACTTTCTGCAAGGTCATATCTTGGGTCGTCTTTGAGTCAATGCTGCCATTACCATCGTCATTTCATTCATATGTTCAAGAGAATTCCAAACTAGCCCTCCACTGAGTCGGCCATCTGTAGTTGTCCATCCTTACCATGTGGGCCTTCCCTATGTCAGTTTCAAATCATATTCATATTTTGAATTACCCTAAAATTTGTTACTTATTTCATGTCATTGATGGGGGATACATCAAGGCCCTCCTGTGAAGAGTCTTTTTCCATCAACTCCAACTCATTATCCAGGAATAAGATTTAGAAATCATTTAGTACCTTAGAACCTGCATGCCTTAATGGCAGGTCTCTTCACTTTCGACAGTGGATTCACATCATTGGTCCCTAATCAAGAGATTCTGTCGAGTGTTCGACTTCAACTCATTTATTCACATTCATTCAGATTGTACTTATGTACCTTGGGAGTCATTGACATCAATTGTGATTTCCCTCGCACTTGTTAACGGTTTTCATCAATGACCGCTAATCAAGTGGTTTCTACCATGTTTGACTTTGACACATGTAATCACATGGTTAGATTTGTACTTTCAGATGATGAGATTGAAGACCTTGGATCTCATCTTTTTGGTCCAGGTTGCGATAGAGTATTTATGATTTGTATTGACACGTAGATCCACTTTGTATGATGCATGTCTATGTAATAATCTAAGTCTTCTAACACATAGATCCACAGTGTATTCATGGTGGCTATGTAGCATTTTGATGACATGGATCCATGGTGTATGATTGGTGGCCATGGCCTACATTTGTGATTTTGTTCATTTGTAGTCTGAGCATGAAAATGCCTACCTCAGAACTAGTATTATATTCTGCATATGCTTGATTGTTTGCAGGTTTTCAATTAGGTGTGATCCTTGTTTCTGACACACACATGCATTTTACAAAGTATTTTGGCTGTCACAAGTTCCAGCCTCATACTTTGGGGGGCATTCTGTTACACATTATTTTGGTCATTCTGGTGATGTCTTTACAGTGATGTGTTCAGGCTCTCATAAGGACTTTTTACCTGAGAAAAGTGACTGTTGTCTTCCTCTACAAAACATATTTTTAAACTAAGTTCGCAGGCTGCATATGTTACAGAGTGCGAAAACCCTCATTCTCACAGGTTGCTCTATACCTTGTTTGCGAGGTGTTTGTAGTTTTCTCTATAGGCAGGGTGTGAACCTGTTTCAAAGATAAAAAAAGGAAGAAGAGGTTACGAAGGTTCTAGAAGAGGATCTTCTAGAAAATGAGTTTGCATTCACATGGTTGGCAGCCTACTGACTTCTCAGATTTAGTGGGATCATCCTCATCCCTTTAACCATCTTTCCTTCTCCTATATATTGAAAGGTTTCTCATGGAAGAGGTTAAGCAAGATTGAATAGAGAATTGATGAAAGAATAGGTTCCAGATTGTATGAGGAATCCTACTTGAATTGGTGCTTGAGGCCTCCATTTGTCCATCAAGCCATAGTGGATCTTCTTCATGCAAGTTTGGAGCAAGTGTGTGTGTTGGAACAAAGGACCACCGAAAGGAAGCTTGTGACATCAAGGCAATCTGGTTGTATCTTCTACTTTCATTTAATATAATACAGTGGCATGTCCCTTTCCCATAAAATCACTCTTATTTTATTGCATAACTCCTTGATCATATGCATAGGTTGTCATTGAATATACTTTACTATCTTCACTTTCGTTGGTTTGTGTTGTCTTGGATATGATCTCACAAGAGCATCGAAGTGAAGTAGGAACAACAAAGACCTAAGGAAGCGATATAAAGGTATGTCACTTATTCATTTTTTGATGACAAATTCAATGATAGTAAGTTAGGGAAAGTGTCATGTCCTGTCATGTTTTGTTCTAGATCTAGGTGGATCTAGGGAGATCAGGTAGTGTCTACATATATTGATTTATCCTATAACAACCTCCTAGAGCCTTTGCTCTAGTTGGTCCATTGGTGCCCTGATTAGTCCAAATAATTGTGGCACTGGCCATTGTACTAGGTTAGGGGATGAAGGAGCTACGTCGATGGGTGCTCACGTCTATAGTGGGAATCCACTAGTCATTGAATGGTCTGAGTGGGTTTTGACCTCCTCCTCTATTGGTGGTGCTGGTGTGATTCTCAATCGTAGCTCTGTTGGAAAAAGAGTCAGGACCTTTGTTCTGGATATGCAGAGTTGCATCAATTCTGCACATTGTTGAGGGTTCTGGAGAAGTTGCTCCATTTGCGCTCACATGGCTATTGTATCATGCTTCATTGTCGATTCTGGTTCGTTGTACGCATCTGGTATCATCGTCTTTGTTGGTGCTTCTGCATCATGCACCATGATTTCTTGGACACTCTCACCCTTGGCTTGTGAGGTGATTTGCTAGTTGGTGTTGGGTTTCGACTCTTCTCTACTTCAAGCATCTTATTCTTGTGCTGAAGATCCAAGATATTGTTCCTAGGTGTCTAGATTCGGAACATCTAGCATCATGCTCTGCTCTGAGGCTTTGGGGTCAGGATCGAAAACTTCTGATCTGTGCTTGGGTGATTCTATAGTTATTTGTGGGAGTCGTCGTTCCATTGTCTCTGGGTGATCGAGATGCATCGGCTTTGAGGTTGTGGTCTGATGTGAGCTGGCGGTGAGGAGGTTGTGTAATTGGAGTGGTGGTGGGTGCTCAATGATGAATGTGGATGAAAATGTTTCAAGATCTGGGTCATCCTAAATATCAATGATAAGGGTGGCTTTGCTCATGGCGTGAGTTCGGGAAGTGGCAGATGCTAGGGGTTGTGGGTTCAGGGTTTTTTTTGGTGAGGCCCCAGTTATGGGCCTCTTCACCAATGGTTTGGTACTGAGCACAATGCCCAAGATCTGGTTAACCTGCGCACCTAACAACATGGCATTGTCTAGCAACTGACGGCGGGTCGATCTTTTCCTCCACTTTAACTGGTGTATATGTTCTTCTTCCTCAGAGTTTGTTTGTACTGGAGCGTCTGGCTTCTTCTGCTTGAGGCCTAAGCTTGGTCCTTCTCTTGCTTCCGTGTCTTTTTTATTTAGCAGCTCCACAGGAAAAATGTAATGCATCCCTGATTTAAGCGGGCCGCGTTTAAATCCTAGCCATGACATGACTTCCTTATTGAAGGCTTCCTCATCCAAATAGAACGGTAGCATCCATGTGTGGAAATTTTCCCTGCTACCATGCCTCAGCCAGATGAATGTGTTGTGTCGGTTCATGCTAAAGGCGATATTCCTCATGTTACAGTTGAGGAGCTCCTACGAGATGAGCGGCCTTTGCGTTGCATCTATCATAGCATTATACCATTTGGAAAATGTTGCATTGTTGAGTGTTGTATTCTTCAAGTCTGGTCTAGACTGCCATGGCTCAAACATCTTCTCCATGCACCCCTTATCTGGTATTGTCGATTGTCGGCCCATAGGTGGCTTCCATTTGATCATTGCAAATGACACAAGTAGGTATCCATAGGTGAAGGTTCCTCCCTTCTCCTGTGCTTCCTCGCAAGCTACTAGTAGTTCCTCCAAAAGGAAACTACACCAATTGAACATTGCTCCATTTGCACAAAATTCAACGACGATAATGTATATGGAGTGCATTCTCCCTTATAGTAAGACCTCATAACCTTGTTGGCTATGATGTAGCAGCCAGTCCAGATTGTCTCAGGCAGTATTGCTTCAATTATTGTTTTGTGTCCTCCTCTCTTTGTGTTGAATCTCTCGTATAGGTTAGGCTCGCCATTCTTTTTCTCATGCTTACTGAGACCCTGGAATCCCTTCGACACATCCTCTCCTTAGTGGATAGTCCAGTAAGTTGCTAAATATCTTTAGCATGGATTAGATACTACTTATCCAACCACAAAATTTTGTCATGCACTCTGCTTATCAGGAATTTCGTGCAGCGTGCAATCTCACCTGTGGTACCAAAGACTGGTAAATCTCTCAGTTTCATGATGGTGGAGTTAAATAAGTTGATGAACTCTTCTTTTGGTACAAATTGCATGTCTCAAATTCCATCCGGATATATCTCCCAAAAGACGTCTGTGTGCACCTGTGGGAACAAGCCTGAATCCATGAGGTCAAGGTTGAGGAGCTTAACGTGCTCTACCTTCCCTTTGAGGTCACCCACGATCTCTACATGTGAGTCGCAGGGCTCATTTGGTACTTCTTCTTTAGTCATGGCACTTCGGCTTGCTGTAGCTCTCAACATTCACACTTTTGTGGTAGGTAAAAACTAGGGTTATGTATGCAACTTTTACAATGGTCCCAACGGGTTCGCACTATTGAGTTTGAAAATGGCAATGCTCTTTTTAGAAACAGTACATTCTTGGATGAGTTCTGAGAACCTTATACTTGGCTTAACGGGTAAGTTTTTAGCAGTAACTGCTACTCATCATGATCGTATGGACTCAACCGGGTGTGAGTTGTCCGATGAGACGGTTTAATCAAGGTAAATCCTATTGGCGATCTTGGTATTTACTTATTTGAGTGGAATATGGATGTGGCCAAATTGAGACATTTTTGTTTGACAGGTGGGTTTCCCGGCGTGAACTTCAATGGAATCTTGGTATAATGTGGCTTTATGACTCAACGGGCATTAGATGGGGTACCCAAATGGCAATAAAGTTTGTGACTGGACTGGGTTTACGTGGCCTATGACTCAGATTGGGTTTGGATTCATGGCCCCTCCGACCACAAAGGTTGTCCCCATCATCTTTAATGACTGTCATTAATGGACTTTCTCATGCTTCAGGTCCTGTACCATTGATTCGTCAGTTCTATATCAACCAACACTTAAACAAAACAAATGAACTATGTGTTATGGAGAAACACTGCGCACATGGACATTATTAACTGAATTTACAAATTTTCAAAAAGAAAACAAAACTCAAATCTATCTATTGTACAAGCTCCATCAGATTGGAGCGACTGTCCTTATTTCTCATTTTTGAGATAGGTAGGGCTTCAGGCGAGCGTTGTTCACCCATCCCGGTCATAGCACACCATCTAGTTGTGCGAGTCTGACTGCCCCTGAGGGTCGGATCTCCACAACTATGAAAGGTCCCAACCAGTGCATACCTAGGTTTCCAAGATGCTTCTAGTATCGGTTGTCATAAAGTAACAGCTTGTCCCCTTGTGTGAATACCTTGGTCTTAATGTGTTAGTCATGCCAAGATTTTTGTCTTGCCTTTTCAACCGACTGATGGAAGTCTGCTAGAAATATGGTTTCCTCGAGTTCTTGTAGCTCCACAAGTCTCTGTGCCACCGATTCCTCTTTGGTCATACGAGTGACTTGTGCAATATACAAACTTGGAGTGATGAACTCTGCAGGCACCACTGCCTCTCTCCCATAGACTAATTGGAATCGTGTGTATCGGTGGAGTTTATTTGTGGTTTTCCTGTAGGCCGATAGTGTCGGTAGGACTCTATCATCCCAGTCCTCCTAGTTTGCGCAACAGACCTTTGTTAGTCCCCTTTCCAGGATTTTGTTGAAGGCTTCAACTGTTCTACTAGCCTGTGGGTGGTAAGGACTGCTCTTGTGATGCTACATCAGAAATTCTGTTGTAAGTGTTGCTATGGTGTTGCTAATGAAATGATCTCCCTGATCACTGGTTAGGCTCTTGGGACATCCAAGGAAGGTAATGATATTCTCAAAAATGAACTGGCCAGCAGTATCTGTCGAACATTCTTGTACTGTTGTTGCTTCTGCCCAACAGGTAAGGTAGTGAGTCACGATAATGATGTACCTAGCCTTTGAATGTTTGGTTGTGGGGTTGATTGGTCCAATGAAGTCAACTACCCATTTCTAAAATGCATGTATATCTCTAACTGGTTGTAATGGTAGTTCATCTCGGTGTGACGGCTTGCCCACCCATTGACAAACATCACACAATCTAGCGTATGCTTTTTCATCCTTGAATAGTGTTTCCCACCAAAGTCCTGCCTATAGAACTTTTTGTGTCATGGTCTTTCCTCCTACGTGGCCTCCTGTGATTCCACTGTGGAATTCCCAGAGTATATCCTGACTTTCATGATCCAAGATGCATCATCTAAGGACATTGTCTTTGGGAACAAATCCCCATACTACTAAGAAAATTATTTGGGAACAAATGCTCATATTCCCTCAGTAAACTTTATATTTCCTTACTGGTTTTCTCATCCCAGTAATCTCCCACCATAGCTATCTTGGGTTTCTCTGTAGTCCCTTTGTTGAGTCTACGCAATTTTAATGGGTGATTGTAGGAACTATCGGTGTGGCTAGGTATGGTGTTATGGATTTCTCTGCTCCCCTCTATCTCTTTGATGGCCAGGTTTCTCAGTTCTTCTAATTTGTCTAGGCTTTCTAAATCCTTAGTAATCTGATAGCATTCTATAGGCTTCCCAGTCAAAGGTAAGTGGAGTTTAGTCTGAAGTTCTTGGGTATGTTTGGAACACACTACAACGTTTGATCTCTTATTACCATTGGTTGTAAACAGAATTTCTTTAATCTTTTGTAGGGCTAGTTCAAGCTCAGGGTACTTACCTGTGAATGAGAAGTCCTTGCAAAATTGAGCTACCAGTGTTTTCCAATCGTTGGTCTATCTTATGGTTTCCTCATGTATAAACCAAGATTCTGGTATTAGACCTAGAGAATGGGGAAATACCTGAACCCATTAGTGAGAGGGTATCTTCGCAGCCTACCACTGTGTCGTGCACTATTCAATGTGTATTCTAGGGTCCAATTCTCCGTTGAACAATTGCATAGATTAGAGATCCATCTGCATCTCTGATTCCAGCTGCTCCTTATTCCAGAACCTGTACCTGATATCTTGCTTCACTTCATCCTAAGTTTTGAGTACGACTTTATGAGTGGCCCACCATCTGGCAGGGGTGTTCTGAAAAGATATATCTAGTACCAAGATTCTTTGATATTCTCTCACAGTTTCTTCCATATTCTACAAAACATTTTCTAGATCTGAAGTACCGTCATATACTAGGTATTCTCTAACTTCGATCCCAACCCATCTAGTCATCCTGATTTTTCTTTAGGAGGTCATACCTGTCTCCCTTAGGTGCTTCTTTATGAATCTAGGGTAGAGTATTAGCATCATCTCTTGTCTTCGCTCCTCCTCGAGTAACGATATTAAGGTTGGGCAATTTTTCCTTAGAAATCCTCTTGATCTCTGAACTGATAAGGTTAGTTCCTCTTTGTCGTACTCTATCTTTCCACTTTGCAATTAACTCTGGGAAATCTTCAGTTGTGTGTCCATTAGTTCTGCAATGAGAGCACCATGGTAGCCTTGGATGAGGACAATCTCTAGCCAAGTGAACTTGTTCATCATAGTTATAACATCTTCTTGGTCCTCTTCCCCCAGTTCTTCCTCCTCTGAAGTCTCCTCCAGCTCCACCTCCTTGACCTCTTCCTAGTCCCTGAGGGTTTTCATTCACCCTGAATGTTGTTCGATCCAACCTGTCTGCAAGTGCGTCCAATGCTCTACATTTATTGGTAGTGTGCATAGTAGATGCATAGAAATCATAGTGTATTGTGTTTGGTATTGTCAAATATTTATGCATAATGGGGCACTATCTTGGCCCATGCCCTTGGATTTGGCAGATCTCACAATATTCCGTTGTTGGTGATTCTTGGCCTCTTGGGAAAGCGTGATATGGGGTGGGGTGATAGAATGATGGATTCTTCGACACTTTCACAACTCCTCCGATGGGTCTTGGTGGGGTTACCATCAGATTCTAAGGAGGTCTTGGTCCCCTCACTCATGGACATTCATTCACTAGATGACCTTCTGTGTAACATCCAGTGCACAAAATATGTGGTCGTCCTGGTCTGGCTATCGTCAACTCCTTAATATTTTTTGTTAGTGTTGATATCTGCCCTTGTAGTTGCACCAGATTCTCATCTACTGGGGTCAGGCTATCCTTAAGCTCCCAGGGTATCCCACCATGGCTTCAATATTCATTGATTGTTCCAAGGCATCTATTAACGTGGCTATCCTCTTTTGTGTTAGTGGAATCTAAGTCAGAGGCAACAACCCCTGAATGTACCACTCCCTTTGATGTTCTTCGTGGACTGGATGTGAGAACCTTGCTATGGAATCTTTAAACTTCTGGTTGTACTCCCAAGCCGATTCACCTTCTCTCTGTTGGATCTCTCACAACTCAGACAGAGCCTATTGTTCTAACTGAGGTAGTTTGAACTCTGCTATCAACCTCTTATGTACCTGGCCAAGTGTGAACACTGGACCTTGCATCCCTGGAACTCATGGTTCAATGATCTTCATGTACCACTTGAGAGCATGACCTCTCAAGGTAGTCTGGAACTCGACCAACTTATTCACATCCGGAGTCCCTCTGGATCTACAGATTTCTTTGCACAAGAACCAGTGCTCCTCACATCTTCATCTCCCTTACCACAAAATTCTGGGTATCAAGCAATCGAAGCTCTTGCGTGGCTGGCCATTGATGATCCTATTGTTCATATCAATATGAACCCTAACAGTCCTGCTTGTGATCTACCGAGGGATCCCAATATCCTCCTTGTACCTGTACTTCCTGGTTGTGACTGACTAACTAATTGTATTGGAACAAAACTAGCATGAGAAGGTAGTATTGAACTTACTGCTTCTATAGAAGACACTTGGGGTATGGGTGATTAGGGTTTGTTGCCACTGGCTTCGGGGCAGTTTTCTTTGATCTGGGGGGTCTCATTAACTTCCACTGGGATGATCTCTTCTGTCAGATTCCCTATCCCTCCTATTATCGGGGCTGAACCTTCTCTTTCTCCTCCAAGATTCATTTCGACTTCCTCCTCTCTTACATCTGCACTTTCTCCTTCTAGTCCCACTTCCTGGGGACTTCTTTCTCTCCTTGCTTCTCTCTCTCTTAATCTTTGACTGGCCAGTCATTCATGTCTTCTCATCTTCTGCAGTTCTTCCATCTGTCTTTCCTCTACTTCTCTATATCCTCCTTCTTTCCTCAACTTTTTAGTTTGTCTTATGGCTTTCTTGATCTTGTCGCACCACCACTTCTCAACTATGGTGGATCTCTTCAAGGCTCACTCATCTCTTAAGTCCATTTCTTGTTGTTTACCCCCATTTGTCAAAGAACCCTTCCCCTCTCTCATGCCATGACTCTCACCCCATCTCGCCCTACCCCAAGTGAGGGTGTTTACGCTGCCATCTTGGTTGGGGACGTAATCAACATCCCCTCCTCCATCAAGAAAGCATTAATCCACAGGGGGATTTATCTCAATAGTCTTCCCCTTGTTCCTTTCTTGAAAATTTCCTCTGCCTGCAAAAAATACCGGTGGTTCTCAGCAGCAAATTCGATTATGTATCCCTCTCGCGTGGTGCTAACCCAGAAATCCACGGCTCGTGTGACTGGGAAATCCATCCTCTGGAGTGATACTATCTTGTTGGTAACCCACGCGTAGATATTCTTGGCCTGTCCCTAGAACTCTGGAGCTTCTTGGAGCCTCTTTATCTAGTGAAAAATTCTTCTGGGAATTTAACCCAGAAAATATCATACTAGTCGCTTGATCTTTCTAAGTAAAAGATTTCTTTGCAAGTTTTTACCACTGATTTTCTCCTTAGATCTACTTCTTTCCATATGAAGGCATCATAGTTCCTTTCCCACCATTGATCAATGCCATATCTATGGATCGACAACAACATTCTCCCTACAGGTTCCCTTTTTACATGGGTCCCGACAACAAAACCATTTTGTTGGCACGAATTTGATCAGACCAGGGTCCTTCTCAGGTTACCAACAAAAGGTACTGTGTAGTCTAGAGCACTGGCATTTTCATCTCCTCCGAAGAGAAGAAGTCTCACTCGAAGTGTTAGTAAGACAGATAGATAGGGAAGGGTAGGGATAAGACTAAAGAGGAACCATAGAGCATGTAGAACTCATTCTTGTTCTTGCACAAGAGACATTAACATATATGAAACATATAAATGCAGGAATCGGACTTACTTACGTTGTGAGAAAACATTTAAACGTTGAACCATCAAATAGAACTCATAAGCCATAAAGAAACATTATAATACAAAAGTAAACATACAAAGACGCAACATATTTGAAATTTGGTCCAACTTCATATTATCTTTAGGATCTTTCTCTGATTACAGACTCAGAATTACATAGTGGGGCTTAGCATAGACTCTAGACTCTAGAATCATGTCATGGATCTCTAATTCTCTAAATGATAGGTCCAATTCATTCCAGACTCAGACTTGTCGTCTTTCGACTTACAACAATTATCAACAACTAATCCCAAAATCTGGGTGACTCTGACCAACCTGACTCAACTCAACCCAGCCAACTACCCATGCACTAATGAACCAATAGATGAACAAACAACAATCAGTGCATCATCCAACCCTTTTACAATTATGTTCAGCCCTATGTATAGTTGGGTTGTGTCTTCCTTCTCAGTTTGCACGCTTTCTTGTTCTGTTGCAACCATTTGTTGCTTAGTTTCCATTGCACTGACTTCTACAACTGCTTTCTGTTACTCTTTCTCCCAACCTCTAATGAATTTTGTGCAACTCATGCTTAGTCAAAACTTATGCAATAACTTCCCAAAAACGAAGGTCCCAACAGATCCACCATGTATTCTTTCATGGCCATGCTCTAGAATT
>SNQJ01S0075247.1:213855-227096 GCA_010110895.2 Picea sitchensis | reverse complement strand
TCCTATATATGTTATGGTTATCTAGTGAATTGAAAAGAAACCTAATAATAGCTTAAACTCTAACAATATGCCAAATTGGAAAAATGATCCTTCAACATGGACAGGGTTCAGTACCTAGGCTACATCATGGATCAGCATGGTGTGCATGTGGATCTAGACAATATCCAGGTCATCTATGACTGGCCATCCCCGGCCACACTCACTAAGTTTCAGAGCTTCTTAGGCGTTGCCAATTTCTATCGCAGATTCGTGTTGGGATTCTTCCATATTGCATGGGCCTTCATCCAAGTAACCAGGGGTGATGGTAAGGAAAACTTTGTGTGGATCCTATCCCAACAACAAGTGTTTGTTGATTTAAAGAAGTTATTATGCTCAACCCTAGTAATTTCATTATTGTACCTGCAACATCCCTTTGAGATTGATACAGACGTTTCAAACTATGTTGTGGGCACATTTCTCACTCAGAACAACCACCCCATGGCATATCATAGTGAGACACTATCATATGTTGCTCGTAAGTACCCTACTTATGACAAAGATATGTAATCCAATGTGAAATCTTGTTTCTAGTGGATACATCACATTCTTGGGAAGGAGACAGTAATCCACACTGATCATAAACCACTAAATTTCATGCAAAAACAAGGAAAATTGCAGAATGAACGCCATCAGAAGTGGTCAACATACTTGCAACAGTTCCACCTCAACATCAAGTATAAAAAAAGAAGTACCAACCAAGTTGTTGATCACCTTAGCCGACCCCCAATCATGGAACTCACCACGGTGCTAGACTCTTGCGACCATGAGACCTCTGAATGGCCCCACCTCTATGAGACAAACCCTAACTTCACCACCACATACCAAATGTTGGGTGCAAACTCAGTTGTCGCTAATTTCCATCTTCAATATGGCTTGTTGTGTCGTCTAGACCATATTTTTGTTGCATCAAGCAAGAGAGCGAAGCTTATTTGGGAAGCCTACTACAGTCGGGTGGCAGGACACTTCGGAGTCGAAAATATAGTGGAAGTGATGCAAAAACATTATATTGGTTGAAACTTCGAAAGGATGTCAGTAAGTATATCAGGTCTTGCACTTCCTACGCTATTGCCAAACCAACCACTAAGAAACAGGGCATGTACACCCCTCTGCCTACTTCTAAAAGGCCATGGGAATCCATCTCAATGGACTACATGTCGGGAATTCCATCCACCAAGTGGGGAAATGACTGTTTTTTTTTGTTGTTGATCGCTTTTCCAAGATGGTGACTATGGTCGCCTGCAAGAAGAGCATCACAACAGAGGCCATTTCCAAGCACTTCTTTGAATGAGTATGGGTACATTTTGGAATCCCACAAAGCATTGTCTTAGATCAAGACAGTCGGTTCCTCATCACATTCTAGTCGAGCCTCTGGTCATTGTTGGACAACAAGCTCACCAAATCCACTGCCTTCCACCCCCAAACAGATGGCCAAACCGAGGTCATCAATCGAATGATCATGCATATCATGCACATGCACAATTCCAATCACCCCTGCATATGGGATGAGAGTCTTACCTATGTTCAACATAACTACAACCGAGCCCTACATAGCTCAATCGAACACAACCCCTTTTAGGCGGGGTTGGGATTCCAACCATTGCGTCCCATGGATGTTGCACTACCCCTTGTGGCCACCCCGACCAACTCCTCGCCTACTCTAACTAAAGCTAAAAAAGGCTCCCGATCCATTGAGAGGATCCATCACATCCGCCAAGAGGTTCAGGATATTTTACATAAGTTCAATGCCAATTATAAGAAGCGTCGTGATCAACACTGGGTGCCATATAAGTTTCAAGTGGGAGACACAGTTTGGTTGCACTTGCAGAAATAACACCTTTCAGGACCCCATTAGAAGATTTTCCCACTCCATTATGGACCTTACACCATCACCAAGGTTGTGGGTGACAATGATTTTGAGCTCAACATTCCCCCTTTCCTTGTCCTGAGCCGAGTTTTCAACGTGGATCTCCTTTGGCCATACTTCCCACCATTATTCGACATCTCAGAGATAGAAGAACAACTGACACAAACAAAGCTCAACCATGACTGCATGCAACATGAATCCAATGATCATATTATGGAAACATATGTCAAGGGAAATCACAAACAAAGGATCCAAATTATCGAGTTGTCAAAGCAGGGCAGTTCTTGCACAAGGTAAGTGGCTCCATCGGGGCCACATTCAGCAGAAATTTCCTCATCTGATGAGGGAACTCAAAGTAATGGAGACCATTTATTCCTAAGGATAGTATTGATCCAAATTTATTTCGGTGGCCTCCCACCTATTCCAACTAGCTCATTTTGGCAGTTTTCTAGTTTGGTTGTTTTATTCTAGTTTTTGGGTCCCCGACTTCCTAGGCCATTTTGAGGCCCTAAACATCATTTTTAGGGATTTACATAGTTAGACTATGTTTGAAGTTATATTTTAATAGCAACATGTGTATTCCTCAGACAGACCTTTCCAATGGGCTATCGTGCGCCTAAAACGGAGATCGTATGCAAAAGTTATGATCTCGAGAAGTTGATGTACTAACTTACCCCAATGGGGCCCACATGACTTTTGGCACTTCATCTCCTAGGGTTAGGTTTTTGGATGTATAGGATTTTGGAATTCTTGTTTATTGTAAAAAGGATTGGAGAGACTCATTATAACCATATTCTTTTGAATGATCACAACCGTCACATCTCTTCTCAGAGATAAGTCGCCACCATTCTAGCAAGCTTGTTTTCAGTCTGCATTTTCTGATTTCAGCATATTTTCTTATTGAATAGAAGCCAGTTTTACTGTATCTATGTTATTGTTATTTGTGTTTTTTTGTTAATAATAATAATAATATGTATTCATTTTGTTATTCTCATAAAATACGGATCATTGGTATCAGAGCGGTCTGCTCCTTGTCGTTCTTAATGCATGTCCCCGACGAGGTCAAGGTACAACGAATTGGGTCTCGAGCTTGTTTCTCTTGAGAAAAAAATATCTCGCATGCCCAAGAGACCTCTCATTGCATGAGAAAATAAATATGATGGTATAATATCCTTTCAAAATGTTTCTCAAGGAATCCCTCATGCAACAGAGGAGTGAGATGATGGGAGAATTTCTATGAGCAAAAGGAAATAGAGGAACCATCATTATTTACAATTGCATTCACCTAGGAGTCCTTCAAGGATGATATCAAAGAACAATACTACTTTGTCGAAAGTTATGATGACATGTATATAAAATGGACCACACTGCAGCAGGCAAGACATCAAGCAGTGCTAGAGTTCACAAATATCTTCCATACCTTGAGCATCAAACTGGGTATCAAATATTCTGAGCGAAATTTGGTTCTCAAGTATAACGATGGTATTCATAGATACATCCAGGCTGAAATGGGGTTTACTGACATATCATCCTTGGGAGAAACCTATCGATGTCCACTCAAAGAAATCGGTGATGGCTGAGTTGAAATCCTTTGAATCATATGTGGGTTCTGAGTCAGAACCAGAAAGGGGGGATGGATCATTGACGCAGAACCTAGTCCTACCATTGCTACCACCAAGGTCCAACCTGGTGAAATAGATGAGCCAAAAGAAGGCGAGTGCCTTTTTCATTCACATATGTGGGTAAAAGGCACCCTGATGCACTTTATCATTGATAGCGGTAGCTAGAAGAACCTCATCTCAGTAGAGGTCGTCAAATGGTATCCCTGCCAACGACGCTGCACCCAAAACTCTACACCATTGGATGGCTCTGCCAAGGAAGCGATCTCGGGAAGATCCCACAAGACCAGGGGCTATCCCCTTAAAAGGTGTGCGAAGGTTCTATCCATTAACCAACAGTCTCATGCCATGCGCCCATGACCAGGAGTTGGAGCCTATCCAAGGCCAGGGCGCGGCCCAAAGGGCTGGCGCTTGGCCATATGGTGTTCATATGACCAGTTATAGGGGGTGCGCACATAGCCCAAGGGGGATACTCTGTGTATTTTTAAATTTCTTTTACAGAGTGGGTTTTTTAATAAAGTTTTGGGTCCATAATTGGTGTTTTGGAGATATTTTGGCCATTATTGGGAGATATTGGGCTTTTTTTGAGCCCAGATTTTGGGAGGAAGTTGGGGAAGGATAACCAACTGTAGATCTATAAAAAACAAGCCTATTTGAGGCCATGGGGACAATCGTATCATAGTTATGTTGAAGCAAAGCCAATCCAAAGCCATTTTTATACAGGGAAGTTGTTGAGGAGCAGACGCTTGCAGGCCATTTCTGGGAGCTAAACTCAGTCTTTTTCAGTGTCGTCAGTTGTGTTGGATTTCTAAGGTCGAGAAGAACACAGTGAGACTAGTATGAGATCCATTTGATGTACTTTTTTTTTACTTTGAAAGCATTGAAGAATTAATAAAGAAGCCTCCCCCACTGAGACAAAGGCATGGAGACATAGGCAATTTTGTGCCGAACTCCGTTATCACTTCTCTTGTTATGGTTTGTTGTTCTTATTGCTTCAGTTCAGATCTATATACAATTTTATGGCTGTGATATAATTCTATTATATTCATCCTCTTTCATTAGCTTCTTGAATGGTTAATAATCACATGCAATTAAAAACTCAACCACAGTCATTAAAAGATCTTTTTGGATCAAGTGGTATTAGAGCTAGTTGACATTTGGATTTGAGTGTTTCATGTTAACCAGGGAAAAGGTACAGCGTGGTGAAGGCAATCTTGTTGCAGATAATCCATTAATTGGATTGAGAAAGAGGGACTTTCTCTTGATCAAAAAGAGTTTCAAAAACCTTTCCTTGCTATGTCGGAGATGGTGAAAGTTTTGTATGAGGATTACTTGGAACGAAAGAGACTGGTTCTTGGAAAATATTCAAAGGGAAAAAGTGAATAGGAAGAGGATCCTCCTCAGATTCCTCCTTCACCTCCATCATCACCTCCTTCTTCTCCTTCTTCTTCAAGTTCAAGTTCTAAACCTAATGCAAAGAAACATGTTCATAAACATAAGAATGAAATTCCATTGTTAAAACTTGATGTTAAATTTGAGTTACCCATATATGATGGTGAAGTAAATGCAGAGAAACTTTACAATTGGGTCCGACAGATAGAGGTTTATTGCAGTGTGCAACAGATCAAGGATGAGGCCACACAAATCAAGTTGGCATCTTTGAGACTTGCAGGCACAGCTCTCATATGGTGGAAAATCAAGTTGCAAAATGGAACACAACAAGTGGGTAATGTATTTCCATCATAGCAAATCTTCATTTCTGCACTTAGGAAACAATACTATCCTTTGGGTTATAAAGAAAAAGCATTAATTGAATGGCAATCTTTAAAACTAATAAAAGGACAAACAATGCAAGAGTATACCGATGGATTTCGTAAAATGGCATTGATGTTAGATATCCCTTTACATACACAAGAAACCCTTATGAAGTATATAGGAGGTTTACCTGCACATATTAGAAACACTATATTCATTTTTGGACCCACTAACCTTGATGAGGTTTTTGTTCAAGCGATGTATATTGAAGCAGGGAAAGCAGGTGTATCAGGGGAATCATATTCAAGGAAAGAGTATAAGAGGAAGTGGCATGGAAAAAAGGAAAATGTAGTGGCGAGAAAGGAAGAGAAGCCCTTTTGCAAGAATTGCAAGAAAGAGG
Organism: Picea sitchensis; assembly: GCA_010110895.2. Lineage (NCBI taxonomy): Eukaryota > Viridiplantae > Streptophyta > Pinopsida > Pinales > Pinaceae > Picea > Picea sitchensis. Next base: position 221,419 of record SNQJ01S0075247.1, on the reverse strand, counting down.
GACATGATGAGGACAGATGTTGGCAGTTGCATCCCAAGAAGAGGCCAAAGTGGTTCAAGGAAAAGAAGGGAAGGAAAATAGTGGCAGCGACAACAAGACCCATAGACTTGGGATCATATTCAGGTGACAAATATAAGGTCTCATTGGTTGGTATAACAGGTAAAATTGGTAAAGGCATTGATTGTAGAAGTAACTTGTTTGATATAAGGACCATCATGTGACACACTAATATAGACACATTAATCGACAGTGGATCTCAAGCTAATCTAATCTCGAAAGAATTGGTTAAGCAATTGGGGTTAAAAACGCAAACTCATCATAAGCCTTACACACTTAAATGGATAAGAAATCATCATCAAATGCACATAACAAAGCAGTGCACAATCAAATTTTCAATTTCATCTAAGTATGTGGACAAGGTAACATGTGATGTAATTCCATTAAGAGAATGTGGAATGGTCTTAGGTAGTCCATATTTATATGATCAAAAGGTAATCTTCTACAGGACAAAGAATCAATATCAATTAACCAAATCAGGTCAAGATTATGTGGTTCGTGCTCATCATGTTAAGGCAAATAAAACACTTCAAACAATGGAGCAATTAAAGAAGGCAGTTCAAGCAAGAAACAAACCAATAATTGTTTCAAATGAAGTAATTGATCTTAAGCAAGAACAGGAAATTATTTTTGAATGGAAAATCAATCATAGGTTGCTTCAAGAAAATCTCATGGTGTGCAAATATTACAAGTATGTCAGCTCATTTCTAGACATCTTTTTTATGCTATCATTAGTAATGTTGTCTTCATGGATGATAGTGGCTTCAGTAAGATGTAACAGAGTTCAATTGGTAACAATATGTTGTCAGTTGTCATGATTGTGTTACAACTGGTCTTGATGAGACAGGTGCACATGACAGAGTTCAGAGACAGAGGACAAGTCAGGTGGCCTATCCCGATCTTGTTGACTGGTTAGTAACCTTTTGGGGACCAAAAGGTCCTTTAGTGGGGAGGTGTGATCCAGAATCAGATCCAGGAGGCTTCCCAGGTCCAGAAAAAGCTCAAAAATGAAAGTTCACGAAATCAGACGAAACCAATTCTATTGTGTTTGTCTCGTCGTGCTGATTCCGGCCATATATTTACTTTCTCAAACGGGCTCCATATGCGAGAGTTATCGCACTCTCACTGTTTTCTCCAATAGCTAAAAAGTCAAAGGACTAGCAAAAAGTCAATGCTGACGTCAACATGATGTCATCATGACATCACCAAAGACACCTCATGATGTTGATGTGGTAGAGACATGTGGCAGCAATTGACTGGGCAAATGACAAATCAAATCAAATTTGGACACGTGGCATGTGACACTTGTCAATTTTTCAGGCAAATGAGGTGGTGCCACATGGCCCAGGCATGGGCAGCCACGTGGCACCCAGTCAGCAGTTATGTGGCAAGTTCCAAAAATGTTTTCGAGGTCCATGGGTTTTGAACCCACGACCACCATAAAGCCCAAGTGCCTTAACAAAGAGTCCTTTTACAAACGTGCCACCAAGTTACTTATTAAATTAAACAAGTTTAATTTTATTTAAATTTGAATGTATTGTTATGTGGGCGGAAGGGGGTTGGGGCATAACCCCAACCCACGTTTTTATTACATTATGTGACCACCATAAAAACAAGGGCATGGGTGCCATATGCGCATGGATATTTGATAAGACCCTAGCCCTTGGATCTCGGGCGGATCCCACAAGACCAGGGGTTATCCCCTTAAAAGGTGTGTGAAGGTTCTATCCATTAACCAATGGTCGCATGCAATGCGCCCACGACCAGGAGTTGGAGCCTATCCAAGGCCAACGCGCAGCCCAAAGGGATGGTGCTTGGCCATATGGTGTTCATATGACCAGTTATAGGGGGCGCGTGCATAGCCCAAGGGGGCTACTCTATGTATTTTTAAGTTTTTGTTACAGAGTGGGTTTTTAAATAAAGTTTTGGGTCCATAATTGGTGTTTTGGGGATATTTTGGCCATTATTGGGAGATATTGGGCTTTTTTTGAGCCCAGATTTTGGGAGGAAATTAGGGAAGGATAACCAACTTCAGATCTATAAAAAACAGGATTTTTGAGGCCATGGGGACACTCGGATCAGAGTTATGCTAAAGAAAATCCAATCCAAAGCCATTTTTATGCAGGGAAGTTGTTGAGGAGCATACGCTTGCGGGCCATTTTTGGGAACTACACTCAGTCTTTTTCAGTGCCATCAGTTGTGTTGGATTTCTCAGGTCAAGAAGAACATAGTGAGACCAATATGAGATCCATTTGATTTACTGTTGTTTTACTTTGAAAGCATTGAATAATTAATAAAGAAGCCTCCCCCACTAAGACAAAGGCTCGGAGACGTAGGCAATTTTGTGTCGAACTCCGTTATCACTTCTCTTGTTATGGTTTTATGTTCTTATTACTTCAGTTCATATCTGTATATGAGTTTATGGCTGTGATATAATTCTCTTGTCTTCATCCTCTTTCATTAGCTTCTTAAATGGTTAATAAATGCATGAAAAATAACTCAACCACAATCATTTAAAAGATCTTTTCGGATCACAGGTCCCAATAGAAAAAATAGATGTATGGAAGACTGCCTTAAATTCAAAAGAAGGTATTTTTGAATGGTTGGTCATGTCCTTTGGTTTGGAAAATGTTCCAACAACTTTCATGAGGATGATGGAATATATCCTGTGACCTTTCACCAATACTTTTGTAATGGTGTATCTGGATGACATCCTCATCTACAGAAAGACTTGGTAGGAAAACTTGCAGCATATTTAGTAGGTTTTGCACACCCTACTACAGCACAAGATAAATGTCAACTTGGAAAAATACTCCTTGACAAGGATAAGGTCCAATACCTAGGATACACCGTGGATCAGCATGGTGTGCATGTGTATCTAGCTAATATCCAGGTCATCCATGACTGGCCAGTCGCAACCAGACTCATTGAGCTTTGGAGCTTCTTAGGTATTGCCAATTTCTATCACATATTTGTGTTAGGATTCTACCATATTGCATGGGCCCTCATCCAAGTAACCAAAGGTGGTGGTAAGGAAAACAAATTGTGGGTCTTGTCCCAACAACAAGCATTAGATGATTTAAGCAATGCTTGTGCTCATCCCCAGTACTTCCATTATCATACCTACAACAACCCTTTGAGATCGATACAGAGGCTTCAGACTATGCTCCGGGAGAAGTTCTCACTCAGCATGGCCACCCCGTGGCCTATCATAGTGAGACACTATCATATGTTGTATGTAAGTACCCTACTTATGACAAAGAGATATACTCCATTGTGAAAACCTGTTGCAAGTGAAGACATTAAATTCTTGGCAAGGACTCAGTCATCCACATTAATCATAAGCCACTCTAGTTCATGCAGACACAAGAAAAATTGCAGAATGACCACTAACAGAAGTGGTACACATACTTGCAGCAATTCCACTTCAACATCAAGTATACAATAAGAAGTACCAACGGATTCATTGATTCCCTCATCTGACCCCCAGTCAAGGAACTCACCACAATGCTAGACTCTTGCGGCCATGAGACCTCCAGATGGCCCCACCTCTATGAGACAAACCCTGAATTCACCACCACATATCAAATGTTGGGTGCAAACTCAGTTGTCCCTAATTTCCATTTTCAGGACGGGTTGTTGTGCCATCTGGGCCATATCTGTGTTCCATCAAGAGAGAAAGCAAATATTATTTGGGAATCCCACTACATTCAGGTGGCAAGACACTTTTCCATCGAAAATATGGTGGCAATGTTTTAGAAACATTTATGTTGGCCGAAACTTCGACAGGATGTCAATAAGTATATCATATCCTGCACTGCCTACGCTATTTCCAAACCAACCACTAAGAAACAGGGCATGTACACCCCTCTTCCTACTCCTAAAAATCCATGGGAATCAATCTCAATGGACTACATGTCGGGACTTTCATCCACCAAGAGGGGAAATGACTTTGTTTTTGTGGTTGTTGATCGATTTTCCAAGATGGTGATTATGGCCACCTACAAGAAGAGCATCACAATAGAGGCCACTGCCAAGCTCTTCTTTGAATGAGTATGGGTACGTTTTGGAATCCCACAAACCATTTCCTTAGATAGGGACAGTTGGTTCCTCAGCAAATTGTGTTCGAGCCTCTGGTCAATGTTGGACACCAAGCTCACCAAATCCACTGCCTTCCACACCCAGACAAATGGCCAAACCAAGGTCGTCAATCAGATGATCGTGCATATCCTACACATGTACCACTCCAAGAATCCCCGCACATGAGATGAGAATCTTCCCTATGCTCATCATAGCTACAACCAAGACCTACATAGATCAACAAGCCACATCCCCTTTCAGGTGGGGTTGGTATTCCAACCATTGGGTCCCATGGATGTTGCACCACCCCTTGCGAACACCCTGCCAACTCATCACCTGCTCCAGCTGAAGCTGACAAATACTCTTAGTTCATTGAGTGGATCCAGCACATCCACCAACAGGTTCAGGATATTTTATGGAATTCCAATTCCAAGTACAAGAAACACCATGATTAACATTGGGTGCCACATAAGTTTCAGGTGGGAGACAAAGTTTGGTTTCACTTGCAAAAAGAACGCTTTACAGGGCCCCATCAGAAGCTTCACCCACTCCACTATGGACCTTACACCATCAACAAGGTTGTGGGTGACAATTCTTTTGAGCTCAACATTCCCCCTTTCCTTGGCCTGCATTCTTTGTTCAACGTGGATCTCCTTTGGCCATACTTCCCACCATTATTGGACACCTCAGTGATAGCAGAACAATTGACACGAACAGAGCTCAACCCTCACTGCATGCAACATGCATCCAGTGATAATATTGTGGACACATAGGTCAATTTCACTCGTCAGCAAAGGATCCATGTTTATCTAGTTGTCAAAGAAGGGCAGCTCCTGCACCAAGGCAAGTGGCTCCACCAGGGCCAAATTCACTAGAAATTTCCTCATATGATGGGGGATCTCAACGCAATGGAGACCATTGATTCATAAGGGTAGGATTGATACATATGGATTTCAGCGGCCTCCCACCTAGTCCAACTCGCTCTTTTTTTCATTTTTCCATTTTGGCTGTTTTTTTCTAGTTTTCGGGTCCCCGACTTACGGGGTCGTTTTGAGGCCCTAAACATCATTTTTAGGGCTCGCCACAGTCACAACATGATCAAAATTAGATTTTTCACGGAAACATGTGTATTCCTCCGACATACCTTTCCAATGGGCTATCGTACGCCTAAAACAGATATCGTATGCAAAATTTACAACCATGGGAAGTTGATGTACAAACTTACCCCAAGAAGGCCCACATGACTTTTGGCGCTTCATCTCCTACGGTTAGGTTTTTTGATGTATATGATTTTTTCATTCTTGTTTATTGTAAAATTCTTGGAGAGCCTCATTGTAACCATATTCTTAAGAATGAGCACAACCATCACATCTCTTATCAGAGATAAGCCACCACCATTCTAGCAAGCTTGTTTTCAGTCTGCATTTTACAGTTTCAGCATATTTTCTTATTGAATAAAAGTCAATTTTACTATATCTTTGTTATTGTTCCTTGTGTTTCTGTGTTAATAATAATAATAATATGTATTCATTTCGTTCTTCTAATCAAATCAAGATCATTGGTATCAAAGCGGTATGCTCCTTATCGTTCTTAATGCATGTCCCCAACGAGGTCAGGGTACAAATAATTGGGTCTCGAGCTTGTTTATCTTGAGGGAAAAATACTTTGCATGCCCAAGCGACCTCTCATGGCAGGAGATGATGGATATTTTTTTTCAAATCTTTCGGCGACTACCAACAGGCGATGCATCTTCCTCGAGCAGATGTGTATCCCCCTTCAAGGTACAAATCAACTTTTATATTCCTATATTTGAAGGTCATATAGACATAGATGTTGTAGACAAATGGTTGAATCTGCTAGAAGGGTATTTTTATGTCCATAACTTTTTGAACAGAGAAAAGATTACGTTTTCGCTCCTCAAATTCGTTCCCCATGTCAAAGATTGGTGGGATACTTTTGTGAGCAAAAGGAAATAGAGGAACCATCATTATTTACAGTTGTGGTCATCGGGGAGTCCTTTAGGGATGTTATAAAGGAACAATACTACCCTATCGGAAGTTATGACGACCTCTGTACAAAATGGACCACAATGTGGCAGGAAAGAGACCAAGTAGTGTCAGAGTTCACAAATATATTCCATACCTTGCGCACCAAGATGGGTATCAAATATTCTGAGTGAAATCTAGTGCTCAAGTATCGCAGTGGTCTTCATAGATACATCCAGGCCAAAATGGAGTTTTTGGACATATCTTCCTTGGGCATGGCCTGTCGATATGCCGTCAAAAGCGATCAGAAGCTTAAACAAAAGACGCGGAAATTTGGGCCTAGGAACCCCTCACAAAAAAATCAAGGAAAGGGTAGCCCCAACCCATAGAACACAGGCCAGAGAAAATATGGACAGCCTCAGGAAAACCAGTCTAGCCCGCAAGGAAAGAAGGACACCGGAAAGAAAAAGAAATATATTGGGAAGTGGTGCGACTTCCATAAGATCCTTTGGCATAACATTGTTGATTGTCGCTCAAATAAATCGTTGATGGCTGAGGTGAAAGCCTATGAATCAGATGCAGGTTCTGACTCTGAGTTATAATTAGAAAGGGGGAGATGGATCATTGACACAGAACCCATTGCTATCGTTGCTTCCACCAAGTTCCAGCCCAGTGAACCAGACAAGCTAGTAGAAGGCGAGCGGCTATTTCATTCACAGATGAGGGTAAAAGGCACCTCGTTTTACTTCATCGTTTATAGTGGTCGACAGAAGAACCTCATCTCAACATAGGTCCTCAAATGGCTATCCATTTTGATGACACCACACCCACAGCCCAACACCATTTGGATGACTCCGCCAACAAAGAGATTTATGCGTAAACAAATAGTGTCGCATGTCGTATGGCATCAAGACCTTCAAACATGAGGTATTGTGTGATGTTTCTCCTCTCAAAGTTTGTAATGTTATTTTGGTCCAACCTTATTTAATGAAACTTCATGACGTATATGAGTCTAGGCCTCACAGTGTTATTATTACTTTGGACAGGAAATTGTACATGATACCAAAGGCAGTCCCACCTAGTGTTATTTCCTTGATATTTGTCAAGCAATGCAGGAAGGGCATATCTCATACCGGGAAGTTTTTCTTCTTCGTGATTCGCTCTCAGAGAGAGTGAAATATTTCATCCAAATACAAGGCCTCCACTGTCGACCGCTCCACACAGCAGAAGCAAGTGGATAAGGTCGTGGAAGAATACAAAGATATATTCTCCTCACCTAATGGGGTACCTCTACACTATCAGGTCAAGCATCCCATCAAGATGACCCACAGTGCATCGCTACCCAATGGGCTAGTCTACCTCTTCTCTTTGTTAGAGAATGAAGAGATCAAGCGATAGATCCAAGAAATTATCCACAATGGGCACATTCATCCCAGCTCATC